>JANGFH010000376.1:0-14701 GCA_025758715.1 Glaciozyma martinii | reverse complement strand
TTCATAGATTACTAGATCGGCATCCCCATTCGCTCTCGAACACCCTCCCTCCTCCCTCTCTCAGATCTTTCGAGACACACTTTTGACGTTACACACTCCCTCCGATTGAGTCCCTTCGTTTACTACCCGCTCGTCGTAATTCACGGGCGGCGCTCCCACCTTTTCGCGCTAAATTCGTGCCAGGCGGTCGGGACAGGAAGTCGTTGGTCCACGCGCTCGAGGCTCTTCCCTCGACTCCCTCCCTCGCCAACAGCACCGCCGCTCCCCCTCAACGCGCCAGTCCAGCGAGGGCTGCTACATTCAGGCCTGCGCCCCAGCATCCACCCTCCAGACGACGGCAAACGATGGAAGCACAGCCCGCCGAGAACAACAACAACGTGGACCCAACTCGTCGCACCTACAAGCTCGACCCCTACGGCCAGTCGAACGTGGAGAATCTCATCATCGCCAATCCCGTGGCTGCCAAGTCCATCCCCCTCCAAGGAGTCTACGAGGTCCCCACGAACGGCCTCATCGACCGGGTGAGCGTTTCCCGTCCTCCCCGGTTCGTCGGGCGGCCCCTGACTCTCCTTCACGGCGCAGGGTGGTCAAGGTAGAGTCTACAAGCTCGTCCAGTTGTTTGGAAACAAGGTGTACGCGCTCAAGGCAGTCAGCTTCTCGGCGAACGTTCGTCCCTCTCTCTCCCTCTCGCAAGGGGAGTCCTGCTCACCGTGACGGTCGCAGGGACGCTCGCCCGTCAAGGAAGAGTTTCACCTTCTCAACTTGGTCGGTGCTTCCCACCGTTTCGTCAAGACGTTTGCGTACTTCGAGGTCGACGAGGTCGGGTTCATGGTGATGGAGTTGTGCGAAAAAGTGCGTCGTTTCCACCTCCTCCCTTCATGTATTCACCTCTTTCGCAGTCGCTGAAGGACATGATCATTTTTGGAAAGCTTTTCGATTACCAGCAAGCTCTAGATCTGGTGCGGAGTCTTGTTGAAGGTCTCCAGGTGCGTCTCCTCGTCCCTCGTGACCTCTCTGCTCCTCAGCTGATCTCTGCGTCTCTACGCAGGCGCTCGATGCGGCGGGATATGCTCATCACAACCTGAAGCCTTGCAACGTTGTTTGGGATGGGACAGGCTGGAAGATCATTGGCCTCAGTGCCTCCTCGAAGCTCGATGCCCTGTTCGTCCCATCTCACCAACACCGTCCTCCTCTGCTTACGACGGCTGCCTAGCTCCTCGGCTGGATCGAAGACAAACATCTCTCCGGAAGCCTTCGCGAAAAGGGCATTCGACATGCTTCAGGCGGACAGGAAGTCGTGGTCTCACAAAACGCTGGTCAGGATGGATCCCGACCCAAACAACGATCCCAGCAGCCAGATCGAACACTTCATTATGCAAGCACAGGAACATGGAGGAGCGGCGGTCGATGTCTGGGGTCTGGCGCTCATTTTGTGAGTCTTCGGAGAGGGGTCGGGACGAGGAGCTCGCTGATCGACGTGCGGCCGAACAGGTACTGTGCCGTGACGGGGACGGACACTCCCTTCCCTCGCCTCAAGGACTTTCCGTCGCCGGAGGCTTCCTCCGAGGTCTTCTACGACTTCGCGCTCGACTTCACGCTGTGAGCTCTTCCTGCAGACCGCAATGAGCGATCTTGAGACTAATTTTGCCCGTCTACCTCAGCGACGTCAAGAACTTCCAGCTTCACATGGCCCAGGATCCTCGCTTCGTCGCCTCCGAGCACGTTCCGGAGCTCGTTCTCGACAAGCACGACGGCTCTCTCGATTGGCTGGCGTCGCTCCTCAAAGGTGGATTGTGTCTGTCCGGAGGTGCGTTTTGAGGAACAGGAGTTCCTCAAAACGTGGGAACGCTCCTGACGATACCTCCCTTCCATTCGCAGAGCGAATCTCCCTTCTCGAATGCATGGCTTGGCTATCATCTACCACGCGCCGCGCATGAAGAAAGATCTCGCTGGCTTGGCCGTCTGCCACTTTGCCAAGCTCGTCGTTCAGGTGAAGGTCGAGGAGCCGCTGGTCGAGGCGGAGGCTTACCCTGCACACCAACGAACCGACAGCGCAGGCATCTCCTCTCTCCTCCCCCTCCCAACCCTCGTCATCGAAGACGCCGATCCGTTCTCCGACGACCACGCTTCGCCCCAGGCCACGGCCTTGGTCGACGACGAGGCGCTGCCTTCCACCTTCGCTCCCTCTTTCGGCACCATCGCTCGAGCGCCGACGGGAATCGAGAACCACTCGTTCATCGGATCCTCGAGTATCTCCGCAGCTTCGAACGGAAAGGAGTTCGCTATCAGCGAAGACGAGAAGGATGCGGTGTTGTCGAGCTCGACCTCTCCCTTCCTCACCAATCCCTCGTTCGTCCCGACCTACGCGCCGCACCGTCGTTGGATCCCATCTGCCCTCTCTCTCGTCCTCGCCCGCCCCCTTTCTCTCTCACGCCGCGACGACATCGAGGCGGTGGCCGCACGAGAGTCGCAAGGCGCCTCGAATCACTCCGAGCGCTCCACCATCGAGTCTCCCCAGTCGACTAGGTCGTTTGGAATTGGACCCTCGCAGATCGGCAACTTCCACCACCTCCCCATCTCTCAGTCAGCAGCTCCGACCTCGTCCCTCCTCCTCGCCCACCCGTCGACTTCGGCAACGTCGAACCGCGCCTCCTCGCTCGCGCCGACGCCTCCTCTCCCGCCGCATCCTACTCCCCGTTTGTCGTCTACCACCGGAGCCAAGCAGATCGCACGTCCGACCGCGAGCGTCGTCAACGCGTACACGATGGAGGCGTTTGCCAACCTCCAGGCGACGTATCCCGGGAAGTACAAGGCGCGCGCGACTCAGGTCCGACACGAGTCGGGGGAAGGCGAGGGAGTCGTACCCGAAGAATGGCACTGCTTGCTTTGCACTGCGAAGAACGACGGCAGTCTGATGAGCGAGCATGCCTGCAGGAGGTACGTCGTCGCTTGGTGCGCCATCGTTCACTAATTGATCGTGTATCGCAGGCACCTCATGGACTTCCACGCGGAGATCCTTACCGAGGGTGGAGTCCTGCTTACGCTGGGTCTCAAGATCGTCGACAGCATTGCCAGCAGGAGGCCCAAGAGGACGGGCACGGCCGCGAGGGTGTGATTCCGGCGGAGTTTGGGGAGCTTGGGTGAGGGGATGGGGTGGTTTCTAGTTTTACATGTTGCAAGGGCGCTTTGGGGCTGAGAGGGCAGAGCTGGCGAGGAATCCTTGCGCGAGAGGTTCGTCCTGCTCTACATTCCTCGCGAGCGAACGATCTCAGCGCCGGCAAAGTTGCGCAGGGCTTCCAAGACTGACCCCAGACGTTAACTGGAGATCCCGAAAGAATATTTGGGCCTGCAGAGGAGTCGTCAGTACGAGAAGAGAATCATAGAATCGCGCACGACGCGAAGGGGAACGCACCTGCGACCAAACGGCTCCACCGCCCTCCTGACCACGCGCTGCTCAAGTCAACAATCCGGAGCGTTCACGAGCACACTCAGACTCAGATTACGACCCGCGAGGAAGTCGTCAGTCCAGGCAATCGGTCTCAACGCGAGACGCTGGAGCTGTCAGAAGAGCTGCTGAGGCCGTCGATCGCGGACGCGAAAGACGCAGGGAAGAAGCCCTGGATCGGCGTTCGCCAGTCTGATCCAGGAGAAGCACGCACGAGCAGTGAACAACTCTATCGAGCAGGTCAAACGCAGGGTACGAACCGATTACAACAAACCCCCTCGCGAAGAACGCCTACATCGCGCTCGTCCTCCCCTCCAAGACCTTCTGCTTAACCCACTCCGCAAGGTGCCTTTCCCCCTCCTCCGTCCCCAATCGTCCTCTCCACCCCTCCTCCCCCTCCTTCCTCCTCTCCTTCGCCCCCAAAACCCCTTGAATAATCTCCTCGCGCGGCAACGGAGGGACGACCCCACTCAGCACCGTCCTGAAAAGGTCTTCGTCTATCTCGTCGAGGATCTGCATGTCCATCGAGTGGGGCATCCCGATGGCCGTGAGAGCGTCGAGGTGTTGCAGGAGGTCGGGGTTCATCGATTGGAGGAAGGTGTAGAAGGGGCCGACGGGGATGAGAGGGGGAGATGTGAGTGAGGGATCGTCGAGGGAGAGGGTGGACCGTCGTTGGTTCTCGGCGTCGAGGTCGAGAGGGAGGTAGGGAGGGAGGTGCGAGTGCGTCCTCTCGAAAGGAGTCGGTTCAATCTCGAAGCCTTGTTGCCCTTCCAGTTTTCCACCCGGGAAGGTCTTCCTGTGAGCACTGGGTTAGCTGGCCTGTGAGGGAGCAGAGAGGAGCGACGGACCACGCAGCAACGACGCTGAAAGGACAAGCAGAGTGTGTCGAGCAGCCGAGGACTACGCGCGTAGAGTTCCCGCCAGCCAAGCTCTCGACATCAAAGCCCATCTCCCACTGGTAGGTCCTGGTCGAGCGTTCGAAGCTATCCTAAGCGAGCGCGCTTCAGCAGACACGACAAGGGAGGAAGAGGGAGCAACGACTCACGGCAGTCTTGTAGCGACTCCTGATCCTAGGAGCTTCCACACGCCTTAGTTTCGGGGGTAAGACCGCAGCGCTGGCCATCTTTTAGACGCCGCCACCGCCGAGCAAGGAGATGGAAGGAGGGAGAGGAGCGCCAGGTGGGGGTTACTCTCTACCTCACCCGCTAAAGCGCCCTCATCAACCTGGCTCCTCTACTGCAGTTCAAAGCTGGTCGTGCAGAGCGCCGAGGAGAGACCAACTGGGTCGATCCATCGCCAGAACGAGGGTGAGTCGTTCCCAGCTCGCCAGGTCCCAGCATCGTTGACGACGCCCGTCGCTTCTGCAGCCTCGTCTACCTCCAGGAGGAGGACGGACTGCTTCACTTTTACTACAAGGACCTGGAGCACGACTCGACCGACGTGAGTTCTCCTCCCGTGTGGTCTTCAGGGCCGCGTCACCTCGAGCACACGAGCTGACCCCCCTCCCCTCTCCACTCTCTGCACTCTCGCCCTTTAAACGTACGCCCACGCAGGATCTGATCATCTTCCCTGGAGACGCCACGTTCGCCAAAGCCGCCGAGCGCGTCTACGTCCTCAAGTTCTCCTCGTCCTCCCACCGCCACTTCTTCTGGAACCAAGACGTGGACTCCAGCAAGGACGCCGAGCACGCGCGCAAGGTCAACGAGCTCATTGGGGCCACGGGGGCCGAGGACGAGATGGAGGTGGAGCAGGAGTGAGTTGGCCTGGCCTAGGATCGGGGGAGCGGGGGATGTACATGCGAACGCGATTGGGTGTGTCGACTGCTGGCTGTACCTCTGCTCTTCCAGCTCTCCTCGTTCTGAGAACGCTCGCTTACGCCTCTCTCTCGCCCCCCAGCTCCTCCGCTGCTCCCGTCGTAGCTCCAGCGCCCATCGCCTCCTCTTCCTCCTCCGAGATCCCCACCTCAGCTTCCCAGACCGCCTCGGCACCAGCGAATGCGGATAGCGCCCTAGGGACGGACGTTCAGATGGCTCAGCTGCGGAACCTGATCGCTGGATTCTCAGGAAAGGGCGCAGGAGGAGGGGGTGGTTACGAGGGTCTCCCAGGTCCGTCCTCTCTTCCCTCTCTCGCTCCAGCTAACCCTTGCTCCACGCAGAATACCTCCTCACCGACGTCCTCCCCTCCTCTCTCCTCACCCCACTCCTCACCCCCTCCCTCACCCCCTCTCTCACCCCCTTCCTCCCCTCCGAAATCCCCCAAACGACCGAATCCCTGCGCACCGCTATCGAATCTCCCGAATTCCGTCGGAGCGTCGCTTCTCTCGACCGAGCTCTCCGAACAGGCGCTCTGGGACCGCTGGTGGCCGGGTTGGGGTTGGAGGCGAAGAGCGCTGAAGGGGTTGGAGCGTTTTTGGAGGGGATTCAGAAGCAGGCGGAGGAAAATGCGAAGAAGGGAGAGGGGGAGATGGAGACTGATTGAGGGGGGTTGCCGCAACAAGGGAATGGCAGCCTGGGTTTCCAACAAAAGTCTACGACGACAAGAAAGCTATTCACTAACGATCCCTAAACACGCGCGCATCAAACTGCTCTATACCGACCTCCTCGTGAACGCCACCAAGCTCTCCCACCTCTCCTCCTTCTCCCCACTCGAAACCTCCACCATCGTCTCCCCCATCACCTCCCCCGTCCCCTCGAACAAGATCGTCTCCCCATCATCGCTCTCTTCCTCCCCAATCGACCCCGACCCCAGCAACAAATCCTCCATCAACTCCCCCGTCGCGTCCCCGCTCTCCTCATCCAAGAACTCCATCGCGCGTCGCGTAAATTCCGATTCTCGTTCCTCTTTGACGTTGTTGAGCCTGAGGATAGTTGAGCGTGGAGCGCGGCGCAGGAGTGGGGAGGGAGGGGGTGTGGGGAAGGAGGCTGCGAGTGGGGAGAGGGGGATGGGGGGGAGGTGGTAAGGGAGGATCCGGGGTGTAGGAGAGAATTCGGGCTCGAGAGAGGAGCGCGAGGAGGGCGAAGGGGGGAGGGAGGGGAACCCTGTGGCGTAGGAAGGGGCTGGGGAGGCGAGGGAGTAGAGCGGGAGCGAGGGGGAGGAATAGTCGTCGAAGGACGCGTCGGCTTGGTGCTCCAGCGTCGAGAAGGACGTACTCCATCGCGACCTCGGTTCCTCACGAAACTCCATCACAGTCCTCTCCTCCGCCTCCCACTCCCTCTCACTCTCCTCACTCTCCCTCCACCACTTTCCGCGGCCTCCGCTCTCCCCCTCAAACTCGTCTTCCTCGACGCGCAGATCCCCATCCTCGTCGTATCGCTCCTCGCGAATCCCCCACGAAGGCCACGAAGGGTCCGCAGGATCGATAGGGGACGAAACGAGTTGGGGGTACGAGATTCGGCGCGTGAGACGACGCGGGGTTTGGAGGACGGGGAGCCTTCGTGGGGAGGGACGGGCGAGGGCGAGGAGCTTCTCGCAGGAACGAAAGATGTTCCTGCGGAGAGTGCGTTTCTGCGCGCGCGTTGGGGTCAGTAAAATTCGGAGGGAAGCTCGTGATTGGGAGACGCACTTTGTCACCCGCCCATGATGAGATTGGGTTGGACCGTGGGGTACGAGAGAGGCTGAGATTCATCTCGTTTGACGTGTTTGAGAGTCGAAGGCGAGGTGGAAGGACGGCGAAAGGGAGGGACTGGGAGAGGCAGTCGATGTCGACGGCGGAGTTGTTTTGATCCCGAAGAAGGCTGAGTGAGAAGGACATTAGCACGGGCTAGTGCTCGACCTGGAAGAACTCACCAAGTAAGCTGAACGAGGCTTCGTGACGGCGAGACGAGTGTCGAAGGAAGAGCCAGTCCCCTCGAATCCTCCCCAAGTCCCGAATCTCCCCCCCACCCTCCCCATCAGGTCATGCAATCAAACGCCGGGCCCCCTCCTTGGTCCATCGTGAGACGAGGACGGAGATGAAAAAACGGTCCGCAGGAGCTGGAGCGCTCGGGGCCTGTTTCGCGGGTCCCAACTCGGGGCGTCAGAGCAGGGACGTGTTGAGAAGGTGCAAATTCAGTCGAGTAGGGCGTTTCTGACGCGTCTTTGGGGAGGGAGGGAGAGAGAGACACGCGCAGCGTCGCGAGAATGGCGCAAGTCCGGCCTCCGCAAAGCGACGCGCCCACTCGTAAAAGCGCGTTCGTCGTCGCGTCGACCAGTAGCAGCGAGAGCAGTAGTGTCGCAGAAAGAGCAGAACACGAGCAGAGCAGACGCCTCGCCGCTCCCGCGCCCTAAAGCACAACAAGACCTTCCCAATCGACCCCCTACTCCGCCTTCCCAGCCTTCAACGCCCTCCTTACGACCCTCTCCAACCTCCGTTCCTCCTTCGCCGCCCTCCGCGCAATCTCCCTCGACTCCTCGTACGCCTCCTCCTCTGCCGCTCGCGCTTCTTCCGGCGAGAGGTACGCGGGAGAGGTCGCCTTGCGCTTCTTCTTCTTCGAGGGAGCTTCGTCGGTCGGGAGGGGGGTCGAGGGAGTAGAGACGAGGACGAGGGACGAGTCGGATCCGGTCGCTGATTCGAGCTTGAGCAACTTGCGCGACGCTCGTCGTTCCTCCTTTGAAGGCTTCTCGACCCGCACGACCTCCTCCTCCTCGTCGGATGTATCGACGTCCCTCTTCCTCTTCTTCTCCACCTCCTTCCCCTTCCGCTTCCCCTCCACCCCCTTGCCTCCCTTCCCCTCCCCCGCGACCACCTTGACGACAACCTCCTCATGCATCGACCCCCCAATCGCTCCCCCCCTCAAGAACCCACTATAAAGCTGCCTCCGTGCCGCTTCCATCTTGGCGTCCCCGAGAGCGTCCAAGTTGATCCCGCCGGAACCGGAGCCAGAGGCGTAGGCGGAGGGTTTGGGTGGAGGGAGGTGCGAGATGATGCCGGTTGAAGTGCGGTGGTGGTCCTTTGTCTGCGGGCGCGCAGAGAAGGAGGTAGTTCAGTTCGCTTTGAACGGATTCCTTGCCTCCTGGAGTCTCCTAGGGAGGGCAAGCAGGAGAGCAGCAAGGAGTCGAGAGAAGGAACGCACCGTATCTCCTCCCACTTTGGTCGCGACCGCAGCAAAGACCATCTCCCACCACGGGAACGCCGTATCCCTATCCTTTCCAACTCCAGAGAGCGTCTTCTTCTGCGGGACGGTGATGGGCTTGGAGCGGGCGTGAGGACTGTCGTTGAGTCCTGCTCCTGGTCCGCCCCAGCCGAGTCCTTGGAGGTAGCCAGAGGGGGAGAACTTGGGCGCCATTTCCTGAGCTGGGGAGAGGGTTTTGCTGGAGGGGCTGGGTCGGGTCGAGAGGAAGCTCGTCGAGAATTTCTCGGGAGAGTTTTGGGCCAAAGAGGGTCCGTGCGAGAAACGACGACGACGAGTGAAGCCGCGCCTGGCTTTGAACGACGACGACGAGCGATGAAACCTCGATCATCTTCAGTCGACGTCGATATCACGAGCGCTTGGGGAGGAGCACCAGCATTCGAGGAACAGGAGGAGGAGGAGGAGATCACGGCGAGCATGGTCGTCGAAAAGGAGAAGGTCGTCAAGTCAGTCCTCCGCTCTTGCGCGTTGGCAGGGAGGTCGTGGAACTGATCCACCCGCCAACAGGGAGATTGTCTCTATGCAGGAGGGACTACGAGGTGCGCTGAAGTGGAGAGATGGAGCGCGTGAGGGAGCTGACACCGTGTCCTTTGTTGTCGCGTTGCAGCACTCCTGACGAGGGTCACGGACGTCCAGAACGAGGGGGCGAAGCTCAAGTCGGACAACGAGATGCTCCAGACTTGTGAATTGGGATCCTGGGCTGGAGGGCGGCAGCTGACGACGCGTTACTCCGCAGATATCGACAACCTCACGAGGAACAAGTGCGTTTGGCAGCAGGATCGAGTGCGAGGGGAGCTGACTCTAGTTTTGTCTGCAGTGCTCAAGCGGCGGGAGCTGGTCGGTAGGCTGGTCGGGACAGCGTCGCTCTCGAAGTGCTCGGCTTGCGGCGTCCCTCTCGACTTTCCTCCAGTCGGACCTTGTAATGGCTAGCGCATCGGCGCCTTTGGTGTTTACGTCGGTGAAGAGCGGAGGGATGAGGTCCTGGAGTGGGAGGATCGGTGGGAGTGCGATGTTCGCGTGGTTCCTGCCTTGCGACACGCCTGGATACAGCGCTTCCTCTGCACGCGTGTCCTGAAAGAAGCACCTCCAGCACACGATCCTGCTGGTCCTCGCTCTCTGGGTGAGGAAGTTCGACTGTGGCGCTGTCGATTCGCGCCGGTAGCTGCTCCGTTCGTAGGAGTCTCTTGCGCTGAGGGAGAAGGTTCGGCGTGGAATGAGAGAGGGAGGTTTGGATGGGGATACACAGCACTCGAGGTACGAGAGCTGGTTTGGGGGAAGAGGACGAAGTCCTCTGAACTCAACCGGGGCCCTTGTAGGGATCCGTCCACCCGCCAGCAAGCAACGCGCTGACGAGAGCCCTGGAAGCCCACGATCCCCAAACCCAAACCCCAATCTCTCAGGGCACGATCCCCGCCAACTGAAGTGCGATGCTGCTGTCCCATGTCTCCCTCCCTGTCCGACGTGCTCCGCAAGCAGGACCTTGTTCAGTTCCAAGTCCAGGTTCTGCTTCTGCTTCGGCATCGCGCAGATGACAGCTCGCTCGACGTCTTCTCCAATCGCATCTGAAAGCACTGGATGCCGCCCGAAAGTCCGAAAGTTCGCTGCGAGGATCCGACTGCTCCTCCTCAGCTTGAAGCAGACGTCCATCTCCGATGCTTGCGCGAAGCGAGCTGCATCCAGAGCACCTTCCGCTGCGCAAAGTCCCTGACCTGCTGCAGCAAACGACGTGAACGGCAGGTTCTTCGCACGCGCTAGAGCGAGGAGCTTGCTGGGTGCTAGCGAGACTCAGCGCTCAACGCCGCACAGGTTCTTGCTGTTTCGAATTCGGCGTTGGTTCGTTGCGAGAAGTGAGTGCGTTGGCTCGTCGCGAGAAGAGAGTGTGCGAGTGCCGTTCGAGAAGAGGGTGCATAGGTACGAGAAGAGAATGCGACAGCTCGTTCCGAGAAGTGCGATTGCGGCTTCAAAGTCCTTCAAAACCAAAGCTCCGAAGGGTAGCTCGTGGTTCTGGAAGCAGTTCCAGATTCCAAAACCAGTTCGAGGTTCAGTTATCGTCGCGCGAAAAGTCCAAGGTTCCACAAGCAGTCCTAAGTTCGGTCGCTTGTGGCGAGGGTTCGAGATCAAGGCGCGGTGAGGAGTGTTCGAAGAGGTGGCGTGGCGATGACGCTCGAAGATCTGTACATAGTTCGAGGTTGCTCCTGAGCGAAAAAGAGTACGAGGCTCGACGATGTCGTTCTTGGTGGAAAGGTTCGTAGCGAATCGAGGGCGAGGTCGACGACGAGAAGTCCGAAGGACCGGCAATGGTGCTGAGGCGACGTATCGAGCTTTCCCCTGACCTCCTTCGCGTACGGCGAGAGGTTAGCTGCGCCATTCCTTCGGCGGCTGAAGTCGCTCCGCTCCGCTGAACTGCATTCCGGCGCGAGGTCGATGATAGGTGCGTTTCGGTGGTGAAGAGTCGCTTCTTCTGGGTGCGAGTGGCGGGGAGTTCGAGTACTTGTGCGGAAGTCGGAGGCAGATCCGTGAGCTCCTCGTCGCAGAAATCCTGGGAACGTGTTCCCAGCGTCGTCTTGATGATCGTGTGCGCGAGAGTGCTCGAGGCTGGTCTCGCACCTCGCTGGAGATGAAAGCGGAGGGTCCGAGGTGTTCCTCAGTCCTTCGAGAGAAGTGGGAGTCCTAGGGGGCTGAGACGGCGCGTACGTCGCGCTGAGCGAGTCCTTCGGCGCGTCCTTGGTTCTTTTCGGTAGTGCGAGGGGAGAACCCTCTCATGTCGAAAGAGTGTCGTGGACGAGGGTACTGAGGACGACGAGAGGTCGGGGGCGAGTGCGTGCGTCAGGGGGGGAGTCCTGGTTGATCGTCTCGGCATTCGCGCTGATCTCCTCCTCGGTGGGTACAGGCATGAGTTCCTCGGCCAGTACGAGCTTGCCTATCGTGACCTGATTGACCGTTGTCCAACTGTCGACCTCCTCCGAGTCCTGAGGCGATACGGCGCGTTCACGCAATCGATCGACCTCCGCTTGACAGCGCGCGAGGTCTGGAAGGCGGGCTCGGTTCTGAGGCCTAGTACTGAGGGTACGAAGACCTTGCTGGTGCGCCATTCGGTCGTGTGCCTTCCCCGCGCGCGCTGCGGTTTGAGTCGACGGCTTTGACGGAGAGGCGGGTGCAGATTGACGAGAGAGGTTCCTTGTCGTCGACGTCCACCTTGTCCGAGTCGTCCCCTTGTCGAGGCTTGGGTTCATGCAGGAGTGCGGCGACTGCTGTCCAGGTTCAAGAAACGTCGCAGAGGGAGCTGGCAAAGACGGTGCTGTTCGTTTGGGGAGGGGGAGAGGATCTGGTCGTCCGTGCGCTCTCCGTCCGCACTTCGCACTGCTCGCTCGTCGTAGAGTCCCAAAAGAGCTGTTCCAGCCTCGCTCTCACCTGAAAGGGGCTGGGAGCTGGTCGAACGCCTGAAGTCGCTACGTGTTCGTGGTTCGTTCGCTCGTTCGGCCGCTGAGCTGGTGCGTTGCCAAGGTGCGTTACGAGATCTGAGAAGCCTTGGGGAGTTGTTGCGAGGCGGCGTGATCGTCCAGTCGCGTGCGTCCCTCCTCGTCCGGCGCTGGTGGTTGGAGGTCCCTCGTACTCTGACTCTGCTACGTGCGTGCGTGTAGCTCACGAGTCGTCCGAGTTCTCTTGTACCTCTCTTGAGGAAGTGCGGAGCAGTGAGGGTGTTTCGGGAGGTGGGCAAAGAGAGAGGAGCAGTTTTGGCGCCTGGCGAGAGCGACCCGACTGAATCGTCTTTGTTCTTCCTCGCTGTCCACAAGTTCTCGAGCTTGGATCATGGCTTCGTGCTCCTGTTCACGTTCGAGCTGAAAACCTAGCAGGTTCAACCTGGGTCCGCCAGCGATTCGAGAGGGGTACTAGAAGATCGAAAGGGCCACTTTGCTACCTTCGCGCTCTTCGAGCTCGAGACCGTATCGAGAGCTTCTCAATGCGCCTGCTGGAACTTGATCCCGTTCGCTGCGAAGTTCTCCTGATCTGGTGGATCGGCTGGTTCGAGAGAGTTCTCGCTGCCGTCGACCAAGCCACGGTGGTCGAGTTCCACAGCACCTGGCACTGCCTGGCAGGCGGCGCTCGTTCGGAAGCCTTTCAGCGAGGGCAGCTGGTGCGGGAAGCAGAGTCGGTTGTCGAGTGCCGAGTTGCTGAAGGTCGAACGGGGTCGGTTGAGGAGGGGGAGAGAGGGCAGGGCGGCCTCCACGTTGAAATGGAGCGCAGGAGAGTAGCAGGGAATCGCGTCGTCCCGAGTAGCATTCGACGCCGGAGGGAGCGATCCCGTCCTCTTCCTGTAGCTCGCGAAGCGTGCTGGGAAGGACCAGAGGCGTTAGAAGACTCACCAGGCGAGCTGGTGGACCAGGATGAAGCGTGACGAGCAGGATCCAGCGACGGAAGCCTTCAGGGTCGCGCAAGGCTCCAGACGTGCGACGCAGAAGTCCAAGGGTACTGTTCCGTCGTTCAGAGTTCAGCGAGTGAGCAGGAAGCGCGGAGAGCGAGCGAGAGGAGGAAGTCCGGAGGGAGGAAGTCCGACGCGCCGTGCTCTGCTTCGATTTTGATCAACCTCGCCAGCGTACCTTCTCCTGGCTAGCGAGAACTTGATTCGATGTAACTCCTGTCCAAACGTGTGCGGCGGCTGCAGAGATACAGCAAAAGCAGGGGGGGAGGATCCAGTGAAGGGACTCCTGGGGTAAGCCTCGAGTTCCGCCTCGGAGTCAGTTCTTGGCTCCCATCACTACGAGCAGACTTGCCCTTTTGGATTCTAAAAGTGCACACGCTACCCTCACTGTGCGAATTTTCCTGGTTTGCACCGTCTGCTCCAGTGACAGCGCAGTGTATTCGCAGGCCCAACGAGAATTAAATGAATTTTGTTCCTTTCGCCAGGGGGAAAGTCCTTCTCTCCCTCCCTTGTAGTCAACCTGAAGGCCTGAACTTCAGGAGGACTGACTCAGTCAGGATGGCTCTAACCTCGAAGAAGCGTTTTTTTTTTTCGCCATGGGGAGCGAGTGCGAGTGTGGCCAAAGCTCAACTCTCGTCGCTCAGCACGCTTCTGTGCTGAGCGACTTGGGGCCTCTGTGAACAAGGAGCCAGCCGTGGAGGGTGGTAAGTGGAAGAGAGTAGCTAGAATCATATTGTCCCAAAAGAAGGGGCTGCCTAGTGGGGTGCACTGCTGAAGCTGCGAAGGCGCTCTCGCTTGAGCCTGGCTCCTCGCCCTTCCTTTGGTCGTGGCGGACAGAACGTCTTGGATAGTTTTAGATATGCATCTAAACAAGACTTTCCGCGCCACCAAAGCGGCACAGGTGTTGAGGGAGGCTAATTAAGGCTGAGAGTATGAAGGAACGCAGCCAATCGCGAGCGAGCTGGTGTCTCTGCGGTCGGTGGATTGCAGGGTTGAACGGTCTGAGCAAGGCTGGAAGAACGCTCTCCTCTGGGACTGCTCTTTTCCCATCCTGGCGCAGTCTCGGGGGGGAGGGCAATCGGGAGACCTGGGCTCCGGAACTCCGGGTCAGGATCGAGCCAACGCTTTCAAGTTCCGCGAGAGCCAGGGGAGCAGGGAGAGAATGCCAAAGCTGGTACTGGCGAGATCATTCGAGTTCGAGAGAAGGTTGGCGTGTGGGTGGGGAGGATAGGAACTTGGCAAGCAGGCAGCGGAGGGATCCAGGTCCTCGCGTTGGCTTCGATGCTCCAGTGCGTGTTGCTGGTGCGGATTGCCTGCAGTTGGGGAAGTACAAGGTGGGAAGAGGAGTCAGATACTCCCTTGGACGAGGCGGATCCCCTCGCGAAGAAGCTCGAGAGGCTGTCGCCACTCCTTTCTGTCTCGCTCTCGCCCAGTCGAAAGCATCGCAGCAAAGGCAATTGCAACGCCATCGGAACTCGCAAAGCTACCAAAGCTTGTACACCTTCCACACCCCCACGTACGTCCCGTCTGGGAGGAAGCGCCGATCCCCAGTCGAAATGCTCGGCTGCGCCACTCCCCAAAAGTCCTCCCTGCCCTCGCAGACAAGGTAGAGCAACGCAATACTCTCCTTGGGCTTCCTGCGAGAAGCTGCAGCCATCGTGGCTATCTCCCGCCTTGTCTGGAGGGCAAGGGCGGGAGGAGAGCCTGGTGTAACGATCCAGGCCGAGC
>JANGFH010000375.1:0-22131 GCA_025758715.1 Glaciozyma martinii | reverse complement strand
CCCCCCCCCCCCTCGTCCTCCAACGCCCACAACAACAGCTAACCCTCCCGAAACTCGCAGGATCAAATCTCAAACCCCTCGCTCCTCCCCCGTCTCCCTCACGACGACCTACGGCCTCTTCCAGAAGTGCGACGCGAGCAGCTGGACAGACGACGTCACCTGCCGGCGATTCCCTACGCGCGGCCAGGATTGTCGGGGCAGTATTGGGGGCAGGTTTGCGAGTGGAGAGATGCAGTCGGTGGGAGGAGGGGAGGTGCGGGTCGAGGAGAAGCGCACGAGGCTTGGGAAGAAGGAGGATGAGGACGAGTGGGGGTTCTGTGATAGTTGGATTACCGCTGGGTGAGTCCCGCGTTCACTCTGGGGGTTATGGAGGCGCGGGAGTGAGCGCTGTAGCAGAGGCGCTGCTCGACGCTCAGCTGCCTCTCCCTCCTCCTCCCTCCCCCTCCTCTTCTCGATCGCGAGCTGACCGCCGATCCACCACAGCTACGCCGCCCAGCTCTCCCTCGTCTTTGGAGGCTCCTCGATCCTCGCCTCCCTCCTCGTCCTCCTTGGCGGCCGCACGAAGCGCGAATCAGGCTGGCGGATCGTCAGCGGCCTCATCTCGCTCCATGCGGGGTGCCTAATCGTCGCCGTAGCACTCGTGGCGCACGAGTTTAACACGGACGATCGGTTCTTCTTTGGATCAAGGCTGGGTGCGTTGTCTCTTGCGAGGGAGGGAGGGACGAGGCGTTGACGACTTGGTGCGGCGTAGATACGAGCTTTATCATGGCTACGACGGCGTGGAGCTTGGATGTGCTTCTCGTGGGAGCTTTGGTGCTGCTTGGAACGCTGGGCTTGGTGCGGGAGGACGACTATTCGCGGATCGAGGATTGATGTTGCGAAGGTCGATCTGTTTGAGTTTTCTGTGTACATTCCTCGTTATAGCTAGGTCCGTTCTCAATAGCAATACACCTTTGTTTAAGCAGTAAAGAAGCCTTTGATCGCTGGCTGAAAATCGACTTGCTCGTCGACTGAAACTCGCGAGCGGACTCAACGGACTGCTCGACTGCTCCCTTTTCGCGTCTGCCTTCTCCCCCTCCTCTGCTTCTTCCCTTTCCCCTCGTCCATCTACCCCAGCCTCTCCTCCCTCCTTCGAACTTCTTCAAGCCCCGGTGGCCTTCTTCCTCGCAGGTCGAGTCCCTCCTTTCCTTCCTTTCAACCGCCTTCGCCGTCGTCAAGCAAGCCGACCTCTCCTCTTCCCTCCGTGCCATCCACCTCCGCTCTCTCACTGCTCAGCTAGAATGGGCGTCTTCATCATGCACCAGTGGGGATCCCTCCTCGCTCTCGCTTCTGCAGCCTGTACGTACACCAGCTTCCAACGCGTTACAGGGGAACTGAGCTCACCGTGCGCGCGCAGTTGTCATCTGGGGCGGACTGTGGGGAATCTTCTACAGGAAGTTCTTCTGGGATAGTGCGTCGCTTGGCTTCGGGCAGCGAGGAGGAGGAGGGAGCTGATTCACGGTGCAGTTATTGGTGGGACGCTGGGACCTGCGGGCATCATGTGCGTTCTCCTCCCTCACTCACTCAACGCGCCGAGAAACTGATAGATCCGTACGCTGCAGCCCTCCGCCGAGCGCCAAACTCTTCGTGACCATCATCGTCGACGTTCCCGTCCTCCAAATCGTCAACATCGTTCGTCCTTCCTCGCTCCTCTCTCCCCTCTCGCTGACCAGGGATCCCAGATCAACGGACTAGTTACTATCGCGTGGGAGTGTCCCTTGCCCTGGATCAAGGATACGGCGCTGTACCGATCCTTCGCAGCGAGGGTCGCGTTCTACCTCTTCTGCGCCGTGATAGCCAGTGCGTCCTCCCGTCTTTCGCACACAAGGATTCACTGACGAGGAGGAATTTGGCAGTACTCCAGTATCAGACTGTCGACGCTGGAGTCTTTTACGCCATCACCGCCGCCGTCTTTGCGAAGGCGATGAGGTGCGTCGTTTCGACTTTCGTGTCCCAGGGTACTGATGCGCTGTTGTTACGCAGCCGGGGAGAGATCATGGAGGAAGCCAAGGCGAATCGTGGGCGTGGGAGTGGTGGGCAGGTGTAGGGTCGTCCGCTTTACGTTAATCCGCGACCTCGCTGGTCGAGTCGCTCAAACCGCGACGACGTTCTGCTCGCTCTGCTCTGCTCTGCTCTGCTCTGCTCTGCTCCCTCGACAGCCAACGTCGATGCGAGAAGAGGATTACAGCGTGCATGCTAACCACCTTCCAACGGAGAAAAATCCAATCTAAACCGTCCAAATCTACGATCCCTCAATCTCCCAGTATCCCAGTCCAATCTCTCCGACCATTAAACCTCGACCACCTCGACCCTCACCCTCGTCCTAATCGCCACCCCGAGCACACGAACCCTCTCCCTCTCCCTCTCCCCCATCCCTCTTCCCTCAACGATCCTTCCAACCTCCCCACTCATCTCCCACCCAATCTCGGCCGTCCATTCCTCCGCCGCGGCAAATCCCCGAAGCTCCTTGTCGTACTCCCTCCATTCGAGTCCCCACACCTGGTGCGGAAGGCGGAACCCGATCGAAGGCGGGAGACGTGAGGCGAGGACGTGTAGGAGGATAAGAGTCGGGAGGGTATCGAGTGCGTGCGCCAGGGTCGGGCAGATGGTCGGTCCTCGTTCTTTCTCGATCGGGACGACGGGAGGTCCGGCGAGGAGGGCGAGAGGAGTGAGAGGGACGAGAGGATCCGAGGCGCCTGCGTCGACGAGGAGAGCCTGGCGGAGGACTTCGGGGCGAGCAGAAGCGCGCACGACGACGATCATTGCCGAGAGAGCTTGGAGAGCTTCTCGCATCGCGCATTGCGCGAGACCTTGTCCCGCATCGACCTCGTCCTCCTCGTCCGAACTCTCGGCGTCGAACGTCCTTCCCGTCTTGCACAGCCCGCAGGCAGAGACGAGGTCGCACGTTCCGCTCATGAGGACGTTGTCGTGCGGCGCGGAGGACAGCGCGTTGACGAACGTCGTGAGGCGGGATTCGAGGAGTTCGAGCTCGCAAAGGAGGCGGACAAAGGCGATTTCGGCGGACGACGAGAGGGGGGAAGGGTAGCGAGGGTGGAGCGAGTCGATTGGAGCGAGGGGAGGAGAGGCAGGAGGGGAGGGGGAGCGTTTGGCGCTCTTGAAGAGACCTTTTGGCGCGGCGGGAACGACGGCGGCGGGAATGGCGACCTCCTCGACGACGTTGCGAGCCGAGAGCGCCAACATCCCTTTCCATACTGCGCACGTCCCAACGCTGACGAGCCACTTGTCCGCGTCCTTGCCACACTCGAGTCGTCCAACGAGCTTCGCCATCGTCTCGAGCGCCGCCGCCAATTCCCGAATCCAAACCGGCCCAACGCTCGTCGTAGCAGCGACGTTGGCGCTCGCCGTCCGACCAAGCGAGAGGGACCTAAGTCCCGCAGCGCCAGGGAGCGAAGTCGACTTGAGCTCGGGCTGACCGACCGCGACGCTCGGTTCGGCGATCCTGGCCCGCGTGCAGATGGCGGTGACGGAGAGTCTCACGCTCGCGACGAGGGGGTTCATCACGCGGCCCATGAGCTCCTCGAGCTTGTCGACCCACGGCCTGAGCGTCTCCCCGACGAACGGGGGAGCTCCGACTCCGGCGGCGCGGAGACCCTCCTTGAGCTCGTACGCGCTGCGCACGACCGCGAGGTTGAATCGTAGGGCTGGGGGAAGGGTGTCGACGTCCTTGACCGTGAGAGGGGGTGCGAAGGAGGTGCCGGCTTGGGCGGGGATGAGGAGGGTCGTGAGGCGGGTGAGGAAGAGGGAGAGGGATTTGAGGACCGAGGAGCGGAGGAGGGTTCGAAGGAGGTAGACGTCGTGAAGAGACGCGTGGAGTTCCCTGCGCGTGTCGCATCAGTAAAAGGTCGACGAAGACAGCGAGAAAACGCACTGGACGACCAGCTCGCCGACTTCCTTGGCCTTGGCCCACCTCGGCGCGCTCCTCCCGTTCCACCCGAGCTCCGCACTCCCAGGAACCGGGAGAAAGACTCTATTGACCGCTTCGCCAAGTCTCAAGCTGACCTTGCCGACGTAGCTCTCCTCGAGGTTATGCAGCGCCGGGACCCCGCGCGCGCCCTGACTCTGGTTCGCCAGCGGCGTGTTGGCTCCATTGGGCGTCGCCTTGCCCGACGAAGGGAGGAGGGACTTGAGGCCCGTTCCAGTGCGGGAGAGGGGCGGCTGCGAGTGCGTGTGGAGAGGGATGACGGCGCCGGTCGTTGGGGAGCGGCGAGTGGCGCCGGGAGTGCCGGGGAGAGGTCGAGATTTGGAGCGCGAGTCCGAGGGAGGGCGGGAGAGGGGGAGAGGAGTCGCCGTGGCGGAGGTGGGGAGTTGGGAGGAGGTCGAACGGAGGAGCGAAGCGCCGGGGTGCCCGATGCTCGGGCGGCGTTCGCTGGGTCGAACGGCGGGCGCCACGTCGGCCTTGGAGTCCATGCTGGAAGGGCGAGTCGAGGTCGCGGAGGAGGTGGCGGAGGAAGAGGTGGAGGAAGAGGTCGAGACTGGGGAAGGGACTGGGGACGAGGCCCGGGAGAGTGAGAGGTTGGGGATGATGAGGTTCTTGATGACGAGGGCGACCATTGTTAGAGGTCGTGGGTTGGGTGTAGGAGGTTTAGGAGAGTAGAGAGGGGAGAGACGAGTCTGACGAGTCGTTTATGGGTCGTAAGGAGTTGGCATTCGTTCTGAACGCCTGGGGGTCGGGGGGAAGTGGGTGGGAGTCGAGTTATGGGGGTCGATCGGTGTCGCCTGAGGAAGGAACGTTGAAGGATGGAAGACCCGCCAAGATTGAAGAGACGCTGCGAGGAGGGGGCGCGGAGGTCGTCAGTTGGGTCGTTGCGGGAGGTGAAGAGGTTGGAATCAAGAGTTCCCGCCGTTGTTCGCGCAGGTCGTGGTCGGCAGGTTCAAGCAGTCCCTCGTATAGTATCCGACTCTCTGCGTCGTCGTCGTCTGTACGCCGTTGTTCGAGCCAGGAGGCAGTTTGCACCTCCTCCCCCACCGCTCTCGGACGTCCATCTCCCGCTCCCACAAGTTCAGATCCTTCAGATCCCCAGTACAGCTTGCATCCCAGCGTGCGATAGCCCTCTGCCGTCCCCCCAACGACAGTCCCGCGCGTCGACTGAGAAGAGGTCCCTCCTTCGTGATCCCCTAAGTGTGATAGGTCCCTCCTCCCCCGCCTGCCCTCGCCCCAACCCAGCGCACCACCAGAGCACTCTTCCCCACCCCTCCCACTCTTCCTCACCCCTCCCACCCTCCCACCCCCCCGCATCTCCTCATCCCGCAAGACAATCGCCCCCCGAAACGAGTCATACAAGAGAACGTGCAGGGAGGGTTCGAAACTCACCTGCCAGCGAGGAAGGTGTTTTCCATGCAATTGTGTGTCGAGCCGGTGTGCATTCGGGGTCGGTAAGAGCGCTGGGGAGGGTGGGGGTGGCAGACGCCGGGGTTGGTCGAGAGGAGAAAGCTCGCTCTCAGCCAAAATTCGTTCTTTGGGCCTGAGCCGCGCGCCTGAACCTCTTCCCCCTCCCGAGCTTCGCAAAGGTCCAACTCGTGGCCATGAATACTGTAAAATGCCCTTGTGAATAACTACGCCAACGAAAAAACACCACTACAGGAGCGAGTCCATCCTCCTAAAAATCTCCATCACGGCCGCCGCGACCTCGAGATGCAACTCCCTCTGCGCCTGTCCCCCCGTCTGCCCCTCCCCGTTCCCCTCCCCGCTCCCCACAATCTCCATCCTCGCGAGCCTGTTGATCTCGGCCAAATTGGCGCTCTCAGCCGCCGCGACGCTCGTGCCCCCTCCAATCCCTCCCGCCGCCGTAGCCCGCACCGCGCCAAAAGGCCACTGCGAGAACTCGGCGAGCAACTCGTCGCATTTCGCGAACGCCGCTTCCCGCGCGTCGTACCCGAGGTGGATGAGAGCGTTCTCGAGGACGTTGGCGGCAAAGGCGGCGCAGACCATGCTGACGGCTCGGATCGTCCGGTACCGCACGTTCTCGTCGTAGAGCTCGCTGAGCGGGACGGCGGCCGTGCGGGCGGTGAGGAGGCCGAGCGTACGCTTGAGGACGTCGTCCTTGAACGACGGGTCCGAGACGGGGTGCGTCGCCATGTCGAAGAGGAGGAAGTTGCGCTTCTCGGTTCGGAGGACGCCCTTGTCGACCAGTCCTTTTGCGAGGCGTTCGCGCACTTGCTTGAGTTGGTACCCGATCTTCATCACGTTCCAGGTCTCGCCTGCGTTTTTCGAAAGCGTCAGCGAGCGTTTAGGAGCGAACGGGGAAGACGACGAACCCGACATCAAATCGATCCAAGTCCCCACGCTCATCTTCTCCGACACCTTCATCATCTTGAGCGCCTCGTCCAGCAGCACCTCGCCCGTCAACCGATCGTCCACGACCTCAACGTACCTGCGTCCAAAACCGTCAGCTCCGATCCGACGACGACGAAACGAGCACTCACCGATCCGCAAGAGGGAACCGTCTTCGATTCGGGTCCTTGACCATGGCAATGCGATGTCGGAGAGCGAGTTCGAGGACGATACAGCCGCGCAGAGTGTACGAGATGTTGTCGTTCCAGAACGAAAGGTAGCCCTGCGTGAGTGGAGGTTAGCGGGCGTTCAGTCTGGTTTTGGTCCGCCGACCGCTGGTTCGGTGTCCCAGCTTGTCGGCCCACAGCAAAACTTCGGCTGACAAGAAGCTTGGCAAGGAAGTACCCTTCTTCACCCTCCAGCGGCACCGACTCTGCTTCTGTAACGAAGAAGCAAGTCCAGCACCGCTGGCAGAAGAAACCGCCTCCCCAAAAAAGCAGCACGACCAAGAATCGTTCTTTCTGTATGCTCCTCTAACTGCGGTAAGGTAGTGTGCCTTCGTGCTCCTCAAGCGAGAGCGCCCTCCTTCACGGAGAAGCTGGATACGCGCCGCTGCGAACGCCCAAAGTACGTCCTCCTGAACCTCTTGTCTCGCCCTTGAGTTCATTTCCTGGTACGCCTGAAGAACAAAGACGCTGTTCGCCACCTCAGCAGCGCAGTCCATCCCTCCGTAGCAGGGAAGGCAGACGAACGCTGCAAGTCTAGCTGAATCTCCTGTCCTCCGAAACAGCTTCCCCCGCACAGACTGTTTCTGGTGCAGAGGAAGAACTGCGCCTGGCTACAAGTCCTTGTCCGTCTCCGCGCTGGGGGAGAGAGGCCAAGACCGCTGCTGGCCTCATTCTCCTCCTGCGGCCACGACAACGTCGGTAGAGCCCCTCAGTTCGACGAAGCGGGAGAAGTGGAGGATACTAGCAGCAGTGCCATCCTACCTCTCGTGAGAGAAGGAGCACCAAACACTGAGGCCGTCGTCCCATCCTCCCGCAGCTAAACCCCTCTGCGCGACGCCCGACCCACACAGGCGGCTTCAAGTGCGCGGTATGACAGAACGGCCTACGTCAACCCCAGAGAAGACTTGAGTACCTCTTGCGAGGTCGCCAACGGTCCTCCACTGGAACAACGAGCGCGACCTGCCACCCCCCCGCCTCATCCGAGAGAACCGAGAGCAGGCAAGCTCGCCCCCTCCCGGCTCGCCCGGGCACTCGTTACTCACCGTTCAATGCGTATGGACGTACGGGGAAGGCCACAGGGTTTAGGAACAGCAGGGGCGCCCAACTCGTGCTCGAAAGAGGAGAGAATCGCCTCCCGCGCGTGTCACCCTCGACTTCCCCAGCGCCAGCTACTCCTGCCCTTCCACCTACTCAGGCCCGAACCAGCAGCAACCCAGTAACTCAAACTCACCTGCTTGTCCTTCAAGCCCAACAGCAGCACCTCCTCCATCAAAGTAAGCTTGGGCATGACCCGATCCTCCCCACTCTCCATATCCCTCTGATCGAACGCGACCTTGTGCCCGTTCCCCGCTGGTTGTCCCGAGGGGGTCGTAGGGCGAGAGATGGGAGAGGCGGCGCCGCCGAGAGAGGAGGAGGGGCCGGCGGGGTGGGAAGGTGCGTTGCTCGAGTTGTTGCTCGACGAAGGGGCGCCGACGCCGCCACCACCGCCGCGACGACGGGATAGGCCAGATTGGGCGGTCGACATTCGAGTTGGGACAAGAGCCTGAAGAAAACGAGTTGAGGAGGGGGTAGGGAGGGAGGGGCCTTTGGAGCGACCGCTGGGAGAGAGGACTGGGCGCGAGATAAATTCGATTTATTTTTATTCTTCCAAGTCGAATTCTTTTTCTCGAGGAAGACGACGACGACGAACCAATTTCAGATCTTCCCTTGCTGTTCTACTACCAGATCGACGACTCTGCCAGTCTCGAGCAACTCGGTAGCGTTCTTGAGGACCAACAACTCCATCTGGAACCGGAGATTCCGATCAGCGAGCTCACCGAGGGACAAAAGGGAGAGTACGGACACGTCGAGTCGTCTCCATCGTCGAAGTTCCGAGGCTGCATTGTCGAGTTGGTCAGTGAGGAGTTCGAGGGGAAGAGAGGACAGGAGCGGCGCACTGAGGAAGGAGCGTGATCCCCTCGTTCTTGACAAGATCGGGATGGATGTCGGGCTCGCAGTCAAAGACGTCCAATCCTGCAGAGTAGAGCTGTTCGCGCTCGAAATGTATCAGAAAGCGTCCCACTAGACGGAAGAGGAGCGGCGCACCTTCCCACTCGCGAGCGCGCGAAGCATCGCAGGCTCATCGACGACGCTTCCTCGTGCAGTGCTGGAGGCGTCGAAGCATGGGTTAGTGAATCGGGAAAATTCCCTGAGATGGCAAGAACCCACTTGACAAGAACGGAGCTATCCTTCATCTTGTTGAAGCACGAATCGTTAAAGAATCCGCGAGTCGAGTCGTTGAGCGGGAGGTTGAGCGAGACGACGTCGGATCGTGCGAGTAGATCGTCAAGATTGTCGATGTACTGCCAAAAGCTCCGTCAGTTCATTCGGAAGCGAGAGCGAGAGAGATTTCCTCACAGCGACTGCTCCCAGGATCCCCGACTCGGCAAGGAGTTCGTCGTCAACTCTGCGCTCCCAGTCAGCTATCACTCTCTGCAATGCACACACGAGAACTCACCGACGACGATTGTAGTAGATCACCTCCATCTCAAACCCCAGCGCCCGTTTCCTGTGCGCCAAAGCCTCAGTCCCTCCTCTCCTCGGAACCAGGTCCACTCACGCCAACGCCCTCCCAATCCCTCCCATCCCGACAATCCCCAACACTTTCCCCTCCGGCTCCCTCTTCAGCTCAAACCCCTTATCAAACGTCCCTGCCACGGACATCAGCCCACTCCACCCCCGCAGTTGCCGAAACTCACCTCGACGCGCACTGAGCTCTCCCCCCGTGAAGCCTCGCAGAGCAGAGATGATCAACCACATTGCCGTCGTAGCCGTGGCGCTATCCACCGCTCGAGGCGTGTGGGAGACCTGGATCCCTGCGCCCATTCATGATCAGCGGTTCCTCCCCTCATCGTTTCGCACGGGAACGTACCCCGCTCCAAAGCCGCCTGGACGTCCACTTTGTCGTACCCTGCTCCGAGGGAACAGATCCCTTCCAACGAGGCTGGAAGCGCGGAGAGGAGCGCCCTGTCGAGTGGACCGATCGTGGAGAACGCGCTGGGAGACCAGTAGAGCGCGCGCAGGGCGTCGTAGTGACCGCCTGGAGTGCAGAGGCGGATGAACTCGGTGCGAGAGATATGCGGGAGGTGCTGTGGCGGGGGTTAGGAGCGCGCGGAGGGGGAGGGAGGGACGTACTTCGAGGGGGAGGGTCGAGGAGAGCGACTCGAGGTCGGAAGAGATGGCTTCGATTGTCCCGCAGACGAGCAGAGTGGGCTTGGAAGGAGCGCTCATTGGGAACAGGAGGCGCAGAGCAGAGGGTGGGGGGAGGAGGACAAGATCCGTCTCGCGGGTCGCGGCAGGTAGCCTCCCCGCCAAAGTCGTTGGATCGACTTCGCGCCACTGGAGCAGCCAGAAAGAAAACCGTAGCAGCCGGTCTGAAGACATGGCAAAGGACACTCGGCAGGTTTAATAACAAAGAGGCCCGAATCGGCTGCGCCTACAACTCCCCCTTCTCCAGCTTCACCAAATCCACCGGCTTGCCCCCACTGTTCAGCGCTCCCTCGATGAACCCCAAATCCTTCAACGCGGCCCTCGGTCCACTCCGCTCCTCGACAAACTTGGCCGCCTCGCTCCCCATCCCTCCCTCGAGCGCGTTCGCAAACGCCTCGAACTCCTCCTCGACTCCGCGTCCGCCAATCTCGATGACCATCTGCTCGCCGGATTCGAGGAGGGAGAGCGTGAGGATGTGGAGCCCTCTTCCGCTGAAATCGACCTCGAGCGTGCCCTTGGAGCCACGGAAAGTGTACATGCGCTTCGTCGCGGATTCGATGCCGAACGAGATGCTGAAAGTGCCTTGGGCGGGAGAGGAGGTCGAAATGACGCCGTGGAGCGTGTCGAAGGGAGGGAGATGGGGTTGGAGGAGGGAAGCGGTCGCGATGAGGGAGGTGATGTCGCAGGGGAGGATATGGCGGATTCCGGCGGCTTGGTGGACACCGCCGTCGAGAAGGAAGCCACCTTGGTAGTCGGGAACCTTGCGCCAGCTCGTTTCGTAGTACTTGGAGCCTGCAGCCGACGGTGAGCGACGGTTCTTGGCCTACCGAGCTAGGGCGAACGCACCCTTCTCAACAAACGCGTAGAACTCGAGTCCAAAGCTACGAAGCTCGCCAATTTTGCCTTGTGCGATGAGCTCCTTCGCCTTGGTGAGACTGGGTTCGTACTGCAAGGAGAGTGGACAGAGTCAGTGAGTGTCGAGTGGAGCAGCATGAAGGCGAGTGCGCGCGCGTTCTGAAAGCTCAGCCAGTCCGAGTTAATCGATCAACCTGTACGCTGTGGATCCAGTACACTCGACAGGTCCGATAGCTCACTTGCGCGGCTCGAAATGCCTCGAGGAGGAGCGAACGCCGCCCCGGCCCTCTGCGCGTGGACAACTACGAGACGCGGAGAAGTAGACGAACAAGAGCACTTCTGGGTGCCGCTCCAGGTGAGCGGCAAACAACCAGCGCAACGTCCCCCGCTCCCTCGCTCCCTCGCGCCACCCCTCCCACCCCTCGCTCTGCCCTCCCAGCTCCTCCCAGCACCAACCAACCACACCAACTCACTGGGAACTGCTCCGCGATGATCCACTGAATCCCCTTGGGCTTGTACGTCCCCTCCCACAGCTCAATCAACCGCCTCGCTTCGGCCAAGTCCTTTGCGATGGGCTTCTCCGAGACGACGTTCTTGCCGGCCTTCCAGGCTCGTTCGATGATGGCGGGCTGTGCGGGGGCGTAAGTTCGCTTCGACGGGGGAGGGAAGGCTGAAAGAACGCGCCTGGACGGTGATGGGGAGAGCTAGGACGACCGTCTGCACGTCATCACGCGCCAGGAGGTCGTCGAGCTGCTCTCCAGAGTGAACGGCGACGTCCGTGAACGCAGCGTAGGCCTTGGAAGCTTCTGCAAGAGTTTCGGCGCTGGCTTGGGAGCGAGAGTAGACTGCTACGAGGCGGGTCGAGAGATGCGAGAGCGCGGGGAGGTGCTGGTGGGCAAAGAGTTAGCGCACGAGCTCGGCTGGACGAGCCTGGGGTTGCGCTTACCGAGTTGGTGGCGAACAATCCAGCTCCCAAGAGGGCGATACCGTGCTGTTCTGCCATCGTTTGAGCTAGGAGGGCGTGGGGAGAGACGAAGGAGCCGCATCGATGCAGCTCTTTCCCTTCTCCAACCTCCCGACTCCAGCTAGCTCCAGCTCACTGCTCTACTCAGCTCTGATCCGGCTACGCACCTCCTGCTTCCACTGCTCCAGGCGAAGCGGGGGCCACTGCTGAAGGTCGAAACGAACGGGACCTGGCAAGTCGGCGACTCCTTTGCCTGCGCGTCCCTTCGGGAGACGTGAGGCGGCCGTGAGGTCTTCGAGGTTGATTCGAATTGAACGGGGTGCCTCACAGGCTCCGAGGACGCCAACAGCGTGACCTGCGCTCAACCTATCCAGCTCCCGCTCACGCGAACAGCCCGAGGCAACGCCGGCGCCTGGAGAGGTTCCTGCTACGCTACCTAGGTGAGATTCGTGCTCAAGATGTAACTAAAACTGACCTACAAGCCAGAGCAGAAGCGCGTCGGAACCTGCGACGCCGGAACCAGGCGCGAGGTCGCGAGGACTTTACCATCCTTCTCAACGCTCTGCTTCACGCTGCGTTCCAGGGTCTGCTTCTAGTCGTTTCTCAGCACCCACGCGAGCGTCCCTGGCCCAAACAAGCCCAGCCCTCCCTCCAGCGATCGCGGTTGTGACACGGACCCCTTGCTCGACAAAGGGACGACTCAGGCTCTCCCTTTGTCCCTCGACCTCGGGCTGCTCATCGACCCCTTCCGCTCCATCTTGCGCTGGAGAAAGGGAATTCACAGGAGTCAGAGGGCTGTGCTCAACGGGCTACTTCATCTGGGCCAAACCCTCCTTCTTCCACTCCCCATCTCACTCGCATCACCTCTCCTCCCCTCCCGCCCACTCGCATCGTTTCCAGTCTCTCCCGCGCAGGTCGCCCCATTCGTCGTTCTTCCTTTCCACCCGCACGCAAGTATCACCCTTTCCTCGTACTTTAACTCCGCGCCGGCGCCTACCCACCTCAACATGCCTTCCATCCTCTCCAAGTCCTCCCTCCTCTTCCTCCTCGTCAACCTCCTCCGAGTGCTCTCCATAATCGGAATCTGCCTGGCTCTCAGCGGGGAGATCGTCCTCATGGTGTCGTACGTCCTGTTCCCTTTGTTCTCCTTCCCTCTCGCTGACTTTCTCGCAGGAACATTGAAGGTCTCAAGTCCAACACCACCTCGATCACCACCACTTCCAACGCCGTCTCGACGCCCATCACTACCTCCGCCCTTTCCGGGTCGCTCGCTCCTGGAAGCGCAGGGTTGGGACGTCGCGAAGTGCAGCGACCCTACAGCGCCACCTCGGCGAGGGCGGTCGCTTCGGCTGTGGCGACCGCCGTTGCAACGGCAAACACGGCTTCTTCTGCGACAAACGAGTGGAGCTCGACCGATAGCTGCTCGTACATTGGCAACACCGACGTCCCCGACCAAGTCGGTGGAGCGCTCTTCTCGACGCTCGAGCGGATCTTCTGCTGTGCGTCCTCCTTTCCTCTTCCTCGCCACTTCCACTGACGCTTTGCGCCTTGTGCTCGCAGGCATCCTACTCCTCTTCGCCCTCGTCTCCGAGATGCCCCCGCCTTCCAAGTACACTCAGCTGTTCTGGGCGTATGCCTTCCCTCCTCTCGGCGAGATGTTTGGCGTCGGAGTCCTGGGGATCATGCAGGTCTTCATCGGTTGCTCGATCCTAAACCACGCGTGCGTTTCTCCCCTCCTTCGCTTCTTCGAAGACCGGAAGCTGACGCTTCTCTCGCCTTCGCAGCGTCAGCGGCTTCCCCCTCGTCGCAGCCTGGTACCTCTTCGTCCTCGGCTTCCTCAACATGCTCTTCGCACGCTATCCTCTCCACCCTCGAAATCAGGTACTGACTTCATCACAGGGTCTCGCCCTGGGCGTAAAGATCAAGTCCCTCCGGTCCATCTTCTCCACCCCCGACGCCCCCTCCGGCCTTCGCTCCCTCACCCTCAACGCCGCTCCTCACGCCGGCGCACCCTCGTCGTCGTACTACTCGTACGATGTCGAGTCGCGCGCGGGAAGCTCCGGGGGCAAGAGGGGGATTCAGATTAGTGCGCCGATGGTGCAGGTTGCGCCGCCGATTTATGGAAGGAACAAGTAGAGGACGGGAGGGGAGATAGACACTGGAGCTTGTTAGCTCGTGAGGATTCGTTGAACAAAATTGGTGGTTGTTCGAACGTTCTTCTTCGGCTTGAGCGAGAGGCGAGAGATTGAGAGTGGGCTTCGACAGTTCTCAGCTTGCAGTCAACAGCTTCGCTTTCCATTCCATTGTCCCTGATCGGAAGGAGAAGATTGAAAGCAAGAACTTGGCAGAGAGAACGCAGTGCGCGAGCAGGAGAACATCGAGAGCGGAGTAGGGAAGTCAGACCAGCGAGCCTCTAGCCACTGCCACACTTCCACAGGAATCCAAATCCATTCCCCCACTCGAAGCACTACAACAAACCACTCTCCACCCCTCCCTGTCCCACATCAAAGCTCCCCTCAATCGGCAACCCCTCCAACTCAACCCCTCCCCACCCTCCCACCTCGACTCCAACCCCCGTCAGCCCCCTCACCCCCGCACGCACTTTCGCCCCCGGTCCACCAAAAATGATCTTGCCGACGAAGCGACGGAACACGTCTCCTCGGCCTGGGAGGAGGAAGAGAGGAGCGTCGAGGAAGGTCGCGCTGATGAGGGTCGTCGCGTTGTGGGTCGCGTTGGCGGGGAGGTGGAGAGTTACAGCGGAGATGGAGAGGGAGGGACGGAGGCGCGCGAAAGCGGTGGCGGGGATTGGGGAGGGGGGGTATTCGTCCGAGGAGGGGTCGGGGGAGAAGGCGAGTTGGGAGGAGGGGAGGTCGTAGGACAGCGAGGAAGAGGGGAGGTCGCCGTCGTAGACGAATACGTCGGGGAGGATGCTCTGCACGTCGATCGCAGTTTCGAGACTGGCGAAACGATCGGGGAGGACAATCTCGCCGACGACCTTGCCGGAGCAAAGGAGGTCGCCTTCAGGATTGCCCTCGGAGAAGGACGAGAGCCGGATCTTCATGTCCTCGATTCGAAGGTTGCGGAACAGCTCCATCTGCGATGTCGATCCGGGAAAGTCGAAGGGGATCGTGACGTCCTTGAGGAGGGGTGCGACGAATGGCGGGGGAAGGGAGATCGAATCGGTGGTGGGAGGAGGGGACGGGTCGTAGCGAATGAGGACGGTATTGTTCTTGCCGTCCATGTAGCGCGCGAGAAAGGTGCTGATCGCCGAGGTGAACGTCGCGGGCGTCGCTGAGGAGTTGGTGGGGACGAGCTGTCCTTGGATCGCGAGCGGCGTCTTGCCACTTCCTCGCGCAAAGCTGAAAGGTTCGCTCGCGACCTGCGCGATGAGGACGTCCTCGGTCGAGCTGTTCAACCCCGGGAGGAAGATGGCGACGGGGAAGCGGAAGGGGAGTCCGTAGGCGAGGTGGGAGAGCTGGCCGTCGAGGAGAGACGAGTTGTGGAGAGGATTCGTGAGAGTGGCGGCGGCGGAGAGGGCGACGATAGAGGTGTTTGTCGTCGGAGATGTCGAGGGGGAGATGGAGTAGCGCTTGAGGGCGATGAGGGAGGATGGATCGCCAGAGCCTGGAAGACCAGGGACTGCGTTTCAAGGCATAAGTCAAGGGGTACGGGAGCCAAAGGAGAACAACGAACTTCTTCCTGAGAACTCCTTGAGAATGTCGCCAAGCTGAATCGCTCCGAGCTTCCTGATCGAACCGCCGACGATACCTCCAGCTGACGCCCCCGGCTCGACCTGAACCCCTTCCACATCGACCCGCATCGCGTACCCTCCACTCGACCAAGCTTCCTTGGCGATCCTCCCGAGCAACGCCGGCTCTACGACGTCAATGGGGAGGACGAGCGAGTACTCGTCCATCCGCGGCTCAGCTCCTCCGACGGGGTACGAGAGCGGGAGCACGAGAGTATCGATCCCTTCGACGACGACGAGCTCCTCTCCTCCAGCACTCTTGAGGACCGCACGGCGAACTCGAACGCTCGTGCTCCCAACCTCGCTCGTCCCCCACCTCGCAACGCGCGCCTCGAACCGCCTCATCCACCCTCCCTTCTCCTTCGTCGCCCACCCTAGCGCACGCTTGACGTCCACTCCTGCCTTCCCCCAAACCTCCACTCCTCCCTCTCCCCACTTGATCCCCTCGACCCCCACCGCAACTCCCCGCCCCATCTCCGCCACCCCCCCTTGCTCCGAAATGACGTGCCCGAGCCACAAGTGCGTGATGGCCACGGCGAGCAAGAGGAGTCCGCACCCTACCCCGAGCGCAAGGCACAGCATCGCGCCTATATCGATCGGGTCCTGGCGAGGGAGACCCTCGGGGACGCCGATGGAGCCTTCGTCGTCGGAATCGCGGATCAGGGGACCGCGGCCGTGCCGGAGGGCTCGCTTGCGGCGGGGAGTGGAGAAAGTCGAGTGGACTGAGGGGGGAGGAGAGGAGGGGATGCTGGTGGGAAGGGGGAGAGGGTCGGCGCGGCCTTTGCCTTTGTCGAGCGGGGTCGGGGTCATCGTTCGGCTCTGCTTAAGCTGCATTAGTTTCTGTGCGGTGGAACGGTCTGGTTGGGAGAGCTCAACAGGCAGGGCGGACCTAATCCCACGTTCCGCCCACTCGCCGAGTGGGACGCCGCCTAGCTGCTGCCTCGTAGGCCAGGAGCAACGCTCTCGCCTACGAGAAGACCTTCTCCAGCACCCGGTGTGAGCGCAGGGCTGAGCTGGAACGCAGCTGAGCGAGAGGAGACAGCGGCACGACCTCCTCCCCGCCTCCTCCTCAGGGCCAAACGACTGCAGCTCACGCCTGGCCCTCACCGTTCGAGCGCCTCCACTCGGAGAGAGTAGATAGACTACTACTGCACCGCATAGCCTTCCCTCTGCGCGAAGCCTCCTCTGCGAAGCCACCCAGGCCGAGTGCCCCTGTCCAAGTTCTGCCCACCCCGTCCCCACAGAACCGCAAGCCAACTCACCAACTAAGAGCTGCGTTCCCAATCACGCCGTAGTGAGGCTGAATCCGGCGCTGGTGTCGAGATGGGCTGGGAGGAGAGGCCGCGAAGATGACGCACGAGGACGAGTTGAGAGGGTGGGGGGTTTGGCGCGGTTGGTGTTCAGCTGGATGGTGGAGTTGAGCGGGGGTTCAAGAGGCTTCAAATCAAGGCTGGGTGAGCCGAACGATCGGTTGAAGGTGAGGGTTGGAGAGGAAAGAGCAGCGAGGCGTCGACTTCGCCTCAAGATTTCTCTTCGCACTCTCGAGGCAGTCTCGAGGAACGAGAATAACTTCTGCACCGTACGAATGAAGCTGTTGGGTATTACAAGGCGAGGACCACTCCTCAATAATCGGTAGCGAACGTCGAGGGCGAGGTCAGCTCGAGGACTCTGCGTTCGCGACCTCTCCGCTGGCGAAGCGATGTCCTTTGATGCTGGAATCGGGCTGTAGACGAGCACCGGGAGTAATTCGGTACCTGCGAGAGAGATTGTAGCGTTAGGGTGCGCATTTGACCCTCGGTTTTTACCCAGCGAGGCAAAGACGATCGCAGTAGCGATCCCATCGTCGACCCTTTGTGCGCAGCCTGTCCGCAAAAAATTACCTGAAGCTGGAGCAGCGTATGTGTCCAGAATGAGGTGCGGGGAGCGATACAGCTGAAACTCCACCCCTCCGAAGTGCGGGGGCGAGTCAAACTGTTGCTCTGCCGTAGCTTCTTCTGACAAGCCCTCCCGTCGCAGGGTACACCATGGAATCAGGAGTAGCGCTGTATCCGTGCCTGGACCGCGAATCAACTTGGCAAAGATGAAGTTGATCGAGCGACGCAGTTGGGAGAACCACCGCCCTTCTGCTGTCACTTCCCCGATTTCGTGTGCGAAAACGCAGAGATTCGCAAGACGAGATGTTAGGAGATCCATCATACCACTCAAGCCCTATCGTGACGCTTGCTGCTCGAGAGAAAGAGCGACGAGCACCGTGGCGGGGGAAGCGAGGTATCGGAACTCCTCCTTCTCGACCTGACAAACTGCCTACTCCTTCACCGGCTAGCGAATCTGTCGTGGTGAACAATGCGTAGCCAGGATGGCAGCTGGAACCAAAGCCAGCGTCGGCTTCCACGCCCTCGCTCACGAAAGGGAGTTCGAAGACGACCAGCCTGAGAACTTCGCGCACCTGCTCCTCCGCTTGGCTGGAGGAGGATACAGAAGTCTACAATAGCGGTCGGGCAGCCTCCAGATCGATCCCTTCCTCCAGTACAGAGGAGGCCAAGCGGAGGCGAGGATCGGTGGAACAAAAAAGAGGAGGTAGAGTGATCCCTTCGCGCCCGCTGGCGGAAATACCAATCCACCACTTCTGCGCACCTCCTCGGCTCGTTTCCCTGCCCTCGAACTCTCCACTCAGCTTCGGAACGCACGCCCACTCGTCCCCCGAACCGACCTCGTGTGCTCACCTCGCCTGGTCTTGTTTCTTGTTCGAGGCGTTCCTCAGGTGCACCGCAACCAGAGTGACGTCCTGATCGTCTGGCCAGCGCCCGTGACTTCGAGCCAGGAGCAGAGTTGAACGAGGGAGAGAAGCAGAGGGATTAGAAATGTTCAATTTCTCTAAATCTTCTATTACAGTTTGTGCAAGTCCCTCAGCCAAGACGACGAGCGCGACGGGGTTGCCCTCCTACAACGCCCCAAGATGTAACCAAATCCTAAGTTCAAGTACAGAGCAGGACTATAACTCACTCTTACTCTTGCGCAGGTCTGCCATCGAACTCCTCAACCCTCGCGCCGAGAACGTTCGACGGAACCAAGCCTTCCAGATCAATGTCAGTACACCATCCCCCTGCTGCCTCTCCACGCCTCCAGAACACCTCACTGACGCTCTCCGTGCTACCCAATCAGGTTACTGGAGCGATGGGACTCGCCAACGTCGTCAAGAGCAACTTGGGTGCGTTTTCAGCGTTGTCGAGGCGTGTACTGCTTTTGAGGGCAGGCGGCGGGCGTGGGGACTGGGAGGGAGGCGACGCGGGAGCTAATGGCTTGGCTGGAGGGTGCGGTGCGAGGTGGAAGCGGGTGAGGCGAAGCTGGCGAGCCAGGGCGGCGCGAGAGGAGGAGGAGCGCGTTCGTGTTCCTGAGCACCAGCGCGTTTGCTCAAGGGGAACGGATGCGGGCAGAGCAGGCCCAGGGGAGGTAGAACGAAAGGATCGGCCACCCTGCCCAGGTGACCGCCTCGTCGTGAGGACGGAAGCTTGAGCTCGGCGGCGGTTCGTTCTCCTTGCTTCCACGAGCTGGCAGCTCCAGCGGGGGGGTGAAGGGGACGCTCGGAGCAGGCAAAGTGCTTGGCAAACAGTGTTTGCTCGCTGTGCGGTTGCATGCTGTCCAACTGAATGGGCCTCCGAGGTAGGAGGAGGCGAGGGGCCATGCGCCTGGGACGGCAACCGCTCGAACCTACCGTTGGGTGCGCTCAGGCTCTATGAGCTGGCCAGCGCTCCAACTACGATGGACGTTGCTCACCAGGCAAACGCCAACGCCATACGACACGCCATGCAGCTCAAGGCAGCGCCTGTGGCTCGCTCCAGCGACGACGATGAGGCCCGCGAGCCGCTGTTCTCCCCGCAACACGCGTTGCCAGCTCCGTCGTGCACGGCAGTACGCTTGCTGCAGGGGAGATCGAACTGGCTCGCCGTCACCTGCGAGGGAGGGAAGCGACGACCGGTCGAGCTCGGGTGCCTCTCCCTGTCGGGCGAGGAGCTCGGGCTGGATCTAGCGCAAATCGCTTCTCCTGGGTGCGGCGGGAACTCATTTTCTCCCTCGCTTTCTACCAAGCCTTGTTTTCGAAGCGACGAGCTCGTGCTGACCCTTTTCGCTCCTCCTCAGGTCCTCGCGGAACCCTCAAGATGCTCGTCGACGGCGCTGGACAGCTCAAGATGACTAAGGACGGCAAGGTGCTCCTCAGCGAGATGCAGATCCAGGTGCGTTCCTCGAGAACGGCGGGCGCAGGGCAACCCGAGCTAACGACGCTTCGCAGAACCCCACCGCCGCTTTGATCGCCCGAACAGCAGTCGCGCAGGACGAGATGACGGGTGATGGAACCACCAGTGTCGTTCTCCTCGTCGGTGCGTCCTAGCTCTCGCTCCCACGCTGTGCTCAGCTGACGTCGCGACGCAGGCGAGCTCCTCAAGCAGGCTGAGCGATACACCTCCGAGGGAGTCCACCCTCGCATCCTCGCCGACGGTATCGAGGTTGCCAAGAACAGCCTCACCACCTTCCTCGACTCGTTCCGCGTCCCGTTTGCCCACCACAACCCTTCCCACGAGATCCTCGTCAACGTCGCCTACACCTCCCTCGCTACCAAGCTGCACCAAAGCCTCGCCAAGAGCCTCGCCAAGAGTCTCGTCGATGCGGTCCTTGCCGTGCGCCAGGTCGGCGTCGTCGACAAGATTGGGGAGAAGCGCGCGGTCGAGGGAGAGGAGAAGGCCGAGGTCGAGGGGGAGAAGGAGGTCACCTATGAGCCGATCGACCTCCACATGGTCGAGCTTATGAAGATGCAGCACCTTACCGACGTCGATACTCGCCTCGTCAAGGGACTCGTCCTCGATCACGGAGCCAGGCACCCCGATATGCCCAAGCGCCTCGAGAACTGCTACATCCTCACCCTCAACGTTTCGCTCGAGTACGAGAAGACGTGCGTTCCTTCCTTACTCGTTGGTGCTGGCGCTCGGGAGGGAGCTGACGCCTTGTTGCGCGCAGCGAGGTCAACTCGGGCTTCTTCTACTCATCTGCAGAGCAACGCGAGAAGCTCGTCGAGTCGGAGCGCAAGTTCACCGACGCCAAGGTCCGCAAGGTGATCGAACTCAAGAAGCTCGTCTGCGACTCGCAACTCGACAAGGACGGCAACGTCGTCGGCGAGAAGAAGAACTTTGTCGTCATCAACCAAAAGGGAATCGACCCCCTCTCGCTCGACATGCTCGCCAAGCAGGGTATCATGGCCCTTCGACGGGCAAAGAGGAGGAACATGGAGAGGTGCGTTTCGGTCTCGTTGGTGCTTGGGTGGGATCGGGAGCTGATGGGAGAATCGTGCGCAGGTTGCAGCTCATTTGCGGAGGAACGGCGCAGAACTCGGTCGAGGACATGACGCCCGACGTGCTGGGATACGCTGGACTCGTGTACGAGCACACGCTCGGCGAGGAGAAGTTTACGTTCCTCGAGGAGGTCAAGGAGCCCAAGAGCGTGACGCTTCTCATCAAGGGTGCGTTCCTTTTCGCCTAGTTCCTCGCCCACGATTCGCTAACGCCACGCGCAGGTCCCAACGCCCACACCATCTCTCAGATCTCCGACGCCGTTCGCGATGGCCTTCGGTCCGTCAAGAACGCGCTCGAGGACAAGTCGCTCATCCCCGGCGCCGGAGCGTTCGAGATCGCAGCGCATGCATACCTCAGTGGCGAGGTCAAGAAGAGCGCAAAGGGTCGCGCAAAGCTCGGTGTGCAGGCGTTTGCGGACGCGCTCCTCGTCATCCCCAAGACGCTGGCCGTGAACGCGGGATTAGATGTTCAGGACGCGATTGTCAACTTGCAGGTGCGTTCTCACTTGTCGGCGGCTTGTTGGGAGGAAGCTGATCACCGGTTTGCGGGTAGGATGAGGCGGCGGAGGGTCATGTTGTTGGATTGAACTTGGCGACCGGGGACGCGTTGGATCCTGTCGGGTACGTCTTTTCTACGCAGTCCCTTTCCGTCTACCTTGTGCTGATCTCGTTCTCTCTCGCAGCGAGGGAATCTGGGACAACTACCGCGTCAAGAGACATATGATCCACTCTTCGTGCGTTTCTCTCGCTGCTCCCATCAGGGCGTCAACTGACTCGTTCCTCCTTCAGCGCCGTCATTGCTTCAAACCTTCTTATTACCGACGAGATGATGGTGTGTCTCTTTCTCTCTCTACGCCTCTGTCGGGATGAGGACTGATTGGTTCTTCCTCGCAGCGTGCTGGACGGTCAAGTCTCAAGAACGAGGGTGGACCGCAGTGACCGTGTGCGAATGGAGCAGTAGAGCATGAGCGACAAGAGAGACTGAGAGCACTGATCAAGGGAGGAGAGAACACACCTCCAACTCATGGGGTGCGCCCCCCTTTTTTCTTCTTTTTTTTTTGCTCTCTGGCGTGGCGGCGGCGGTTCTCTGCCGAATTGCGCAAGTGGCCGCTCGGGAGAGTCAAGATGATTAGAATCCCAGGCTGAACGAGCCCGGGAATCCTCTCCCCGGCCGTCCATCCCACGGCGCTGACTGCTTGCCCGGTCTCCTCATTGCTCAGTTCAGAGTCCCTGCTCTCAACAGTCAAACGTCTTGGAATCAGCGTTCTGGCTAGCTGAGAAAACTCCCGATTCACGCGCAGGAACTGAGACCTCCCACTTAAAACGCTAGGCCTGATCTCTGCGAATACTGCCAGATGGCGATGGAAGCGACTTACTTAGGGTTACGTAAAGTCACACGTAGGGTTAGGGTTAGGG
>JANGFH010000373.1:0-15034 GCA_025758715.1 Glaciozyma martinii | reverse complement strand
GCCGACATAACGCTGCTCCTTTCCCCTCCTCCTTCATCCCCTGCCTCGGCCTCTCCCACTCGCAGGACTATCACCCTCGATCGCACATCTCCTTTGCCTCTCGCCACGCCCTCTCCCCGTTCACCAAGCTCTCCCTCCCCAACGGAAGCACCCAAGACCTCTGGCCAGACCACTGCGTTGCAGGAACACGAGGTTGCGAGCTCGAGCAGGGCGTGGCGACGCGACTGGGGAAGCTGGGGAGCAGGGGGACGGTCGTGCGGAAGGTGGGTGGTGCGTTCGGTGGGAAGAGTTGGGAGCTGATGCACGGGTGCAGGGGACTGAGAGGGAGACGGACGCGTACTCTGCTTTCGAGGGAGCGGCGGGGGAAGGAGGGCTGGCGGGTGTGCTGCGAGGTGCGTTGCGTGGAATCTCCGTAGTGAAGGGGCGTAACTGATGCTCCTGATCCCTCCGCAGAAGCTGGTATTGAGGAGGTCTACGTCGTCGGTCTTGCGACAGACTACTGCGTTCGAGCGACGGTTTTCGACGCGCTCAAGACTGCCCAGGGACGGTGGAGAGTATTTGTAGTAAGGGAAGGGGTGAGGGGAGTCGACTCTTCGCGGGAGGAGGAAATGCTGGAGGAGCTGGGGAAGGCAGGAGCGAGGATCGTCAGTGTCGAGGCGGAGGAGGTCCGCGGATTGTTGTTGTAATGAGCTTTCGGTTCCTTTCAACTGCTGGATCTGTTTCTAGATCCCTTCGCAGTGTATTCATGGCTGGGTTGACTGGTTTGAGCATACGAGAGCCAGAGTCTGGAGAAAGACGCAACTTCTCTCCTCCGCGCTGCATCTTTCCTCCTCCCGCCATGTCGCCAAACTCGACTCTCCCCCGCAAGCGCCTACGCGTGTCTATAGGCCCCGACCGCTTCCATCATATCATCGCCTCGGTGAACGGCCTTCCTACGGAGATCGACACGCCTCTGTTTGTTGGTCGAGTGCTCGTCCTGGTCAAGGACTTCGCTGGCGTCACTCCGGATGGCTCTCCGTCCATAAACGAACACGCCTACTTCCACGGCCGCTCGAGGAAGTTTGCGATCCTGGTGCAGGGGCGGTTCAAGGCGCGGGAGGGCACTCCTCATTACACAGGGGAGGAGGTGCAGTTTGGCTCCGATTTCGGCGAGCAACGAGCGCTGGAGAGCGTGGAGAGAGGAAGCTGATGTATCCTGCGCAGACTTTCTCCCTGCCTCGTTCCCGCATGGTCCGTTCAACGCTGGCATGCGGGTACGCCGCCGTCGCTGGCTGCTCCTGGGGAGACAGCTGATCCCTGCTCTCAGATTGCCAAGTTCATCGACCCAGCTACTTTCTACGAAGAGACTCCTCCAAGCGGTCGTCCCTTCATCATGTCCCCTTACGTGGCGTGCATGAACACGTTCTGGTGAGCTGCTCCCGACGTCCCTGGCGACTTGGGCTCCTAGCTGACGGGTTCGCAGCGCCTACCCCGCTCCAGAAGCTCTCTCAAGAGCGATTCTTCTCGCGCATCATGATCCAGAACATCCACATCACGAGGGAGAAGAAGCGGAAGGAGGTCTCGTCCCGCTGGAGGATATCGTGAGCGGCAGCAAGCGCGTCAGTCGCAACTACTGGCGCTTCGTTGGTGCACGTCTTCCAATGTCTAATCCCTCTTATGGTACTGACTCCTCTGCCCCACAGCTCCTTGGTTCTCCCCCGGTGGACGCCTTTGTCGCCAGCCACTCGCACCTCCTCCCTCCCCATCCTTCAACTCTCCCTCTTCACTCTCCTCGACCCCAGCACCCTCCTCAGCACCGTACCCTTGGAACGATTCAGAAAACCCTGGCGTACGAAAGCGATTCAGATACGGGGACTCCTCGAGCCGGTTCACCCGCCTTTAACGCTCCCTGGGGTGCGACGATCCTCAAGCAGAACGGGGAGACGGCGGCGAAGAAGAGGACCAGTGGGAGGTTCAGCCTTGCGACGCTTTTGGGTGGGAACAGCGTGTTGGAGGAGGAGTATCTGCAGGCGGGGGATCTGGTGACGGGAGATCGATTGGCGGGGGCTCGGAATGAGGGGGAGGGAGCGAGTGCGGTGGAGAGGCAGTTGGGTCCCTGGAGGTTTGGAGAGGAGGGCGTAGACGCGATTGAGGTGAGTCAAGTTCGGTTCGTGGAACGGGGAGGAGAGAGGGAGCTGATGCGTCGAGCAGGACACGACGTTCATCTTTCTCGATCTGAATCATACGAGGACCGTTGCGCAACGGCGCAAGTACTTTTGCGCTGAGGGCGGCAGGCACCGCCGGGAGTTTGAGTACGATCCTGACATGTACGTTTCGCGCTCCTCGCTCCTCGAGCGAGCAAGCTTGGCGGGGCCAGGAGCTAACCGTCGTGCTTCCGGTCGTGCTTCCGCTCTCCTCCTCGCAGCGTCTACACCGCTTCCTTCTTTACCAATTTCTGTGCGTACTCCTTGCGCCAGGGCATCCTTTTGTACGACGTTTGCTGACCTTGCGACGTCGCAGGCGACCTCAACACTTTCGACCTCAGCATGGGACCGATCAACCTCAACATTGCCAATCACTTTACCGAGATGCCTATTCGGTACACCCTTCGCTCTACGCGCCTCGCACCTCGTCCAGACGGCAAGGAGGGACCTTGGGAGGAGGAGGTCTTTGCGACTATCGCCTTTGAGCTCGTCGACGCTTGATTCCTGATTGCCAATCATATACGCTCCTTTGCTAGCTCTTGCTGTGTAATCCACCCCAGAGAGTCCCAGACCTTTTCGAGGAGGTGTGACAACAAACGCCCACCAGCCGCGCGGCTGCGTTCTCCTCGGAATCTTTCTCTTCCTCTTCCCCCGCCTAACCTCCTCCGAGCTCTCTCAACTCTTCCAGCTCATCCTCACCAGCCATGGCGCCCACTCCCTCAAGCCGCAAGCCCTTTCGAGTACACCTCACAGGCTACGGTGTACGTCAGGCGCCTTTGGGCCGCACTCCTCCTCTCCCGCTGACCGATCCATCCTCCTCCACAGCCCTTCATGCAATACCGCGACAACCCCTCGTGGCTCACCATCGCCTCTCTCGGCGGAACGACTCTCACCTCTCCCCCCGCTCCTCTCCGCTCCTCCTCCCTCCCCTCACCTCCTCGAACCCCGGCGCGCGCGGATCACGCGATAGAGTTATCGGTCGAGATGATTCCCGTTTCGTACAGTGCTGTCCTTGCGGCCGTACCTCCTCTACATGGTCTGGGCAAAGGAGCGGGGAGGGAGCCGCCGTTTGATTTGGTCATTCATCTGGGGGTTGCGGGGCCGGGAGGGGTCAAGCTTGAAGGAAGGGGAAGGCGGTGGGGGTACGACAATGTGGATGTGGATGGGCTGTTGGCGCCGGAGGATACGGGGAAGCGGAGAGAGGGGAGGAGAGGGTGTGTGGGGGCAGAGTGGGATGGACTGGGAGAGGGAGCGGAGGAGGAGCTGAGGACGCTCGTGCGGAGGGAGATTGTTTCGAATTGGGTTGCGGAGCAGGGGGTGAGGATTCGGGAGTCGGACGAGGCTGGTGAGTCGTCGCTCGCTTTGGAGCTTTCTTTGCGAGAGAGCTGACGGTTCCTTCCCCCGACGACGCAGGATTGTACCTCTGCGAGTTCATCTACTTTTGCTCTCTCGCTTCAGCACGGCGGAAGAGTAGAGAGACTGGACTTCCAGAGGTCCCAGTCCTGTTCGTTCACGTGCCGCCGTACGCCCTTTCCTCTGTTGGTGGCGCATCTTGAGCTCATGGGTGTCGCGCAGGATCTACGAACCGTACTCTCTGGAAGAGCTTACCCACGCACTCAAGCTTATAGTGTGGGGGGTCGTGAACGAGGGAGGATTGGAATGAACGAGAGCGAGGTTTTGGTGCCTCACGAGCTTGCGAAGACGAAGCTGCGAGTTTGTGCTGCTTCTTTCGCTCGCTGCTTCTCCCTCTCTCTTCGATTCGCGTCAAAGAATCTCCTCTCCCACGGCCTTGAACGAAAACAAGCAAGTTCCAACCTTCCAACAACAACAAACGCCGTACTGCGAAATCATCGCTCCCACCTGAACAGCCCTCCCTCCTTCCCACCTCCCCCCTCCTCCTCCTCTTCCACCTCGACCCACCGCAACTCAATCCCCTTCTCCCCACACATCCTCCTCAACCACCCCATCAATCCCACCCGCTCCTCCACCACCGGCAAACAGAGTCTCCTCAAGCTCGGCAGCTCCAAAGCCCGCTCGCACAGCTTCCTCCCTCCTCCCCCAGTAGTAGGAACGAAGATCTCGAGCTCCTTGACCGTCGGCGGACGGTGTCAAAGAAGTTTGCGCGCGGTGGGCCAGGAGAAGCCGAGGGCGAGAGTTTCGAGCGACGGGAAGAGTTGGGTCGTCGGGACTGGACAAGAGTCGATGAGAGTGAGGTGGAGGAGGGTCGGGTGGAGGGGGAAGAGGGGCTTTTGTGGGGAGGGAAGGGGCGAGGTTCGGTGGGTGCAGTTGATGAGGGAGAGGTGCGTGAGGGTCGGAGGAAGGGCGAGGGCGTGGACGCTCCAGTTTGTTAGTTGGAGTCGGGTGCAAGGAGCTGCGCGAAGGTGGTCAGCGAGGGTGACTGGGGCGATCGGAGAGGGCGTACGACAGAGAGCGATGGTCTCGACGAGGGCTGATGAGAGGGCGCCGAGGTCGATGGCTCTGATGTCGCAGGTCTCCCAGAGCGTCTCCAGAGCGTTTCGCATGCGGACAGCGCGCCTTCTCCAGGGAGGAAGCGCATAGGCGTCCTCGTCCTCCTCGTCCGTATCCGGGTCCCCCTCGTCCTCCTCATCACGCGCATCGATTCGCGCCCTCCGCGCCACCTTCTCCCACCCCTTCGCCTTGACAAGCTCGACCAGCAGGTTGACGCTCTTCGTATCCGAGAGGAACGGGAACTCGACGAGCTCGAGCTGCGCCTGCCCGCTCCAAGCTCGACAAACGAGCGCCGCCGATTTGAGGTACGTTGCTCGCTGCAGATGCTGGATCTTGCGTTCCCAAAGTGGAGCATCGAAAGCGGGGAGAAGGTCTTGAGCGCCGAAATGGAGGATCGTGCGGATCGTTTCGAGGGGGAGCGAAGCGGCGAGGGACGAGGAGCGGGGAGAGCTCGTCGAGTTGGCAGAGGTGCCCGGCTGACTCTCGTCGTCGTCCTCCTGCAGTTCCTCCTTCCAGATCTCCTCCCACTTGACCCCGGCGCGGAAGGACCGTTCGAAGCGGCTTGCCAGCTCCCATCGCGCTCGGGGGTCGACGATCGCGGCGCGGACAACGCGGATGGCGGTATGGATGGAAAAGGCGAGGAGAGGGTGCTCGGGAAGGGCCTTGTGGAGCAGCTCGAGAGCGGCGAGCGCGTTGGGAGGGTCGTTCCAAGGCGGGGGCCGAACGGCGGTCCCGGTGGGGTCGTCGTCGAAGAACTCCACGGAAGGGTGAAGCAGCTCGCCATTGCGACCTCGCGAATCAGGTCCTTGACCTTGCTCCAGCTGTTGTCCTCCTCCGTGCTCGCCGCCGCCGTATCGGCCCTGACCGCCAGCTCGAGGAGCTCCTCCGTCTCTGCGAGAAGGTGCCGAAGTGGAAGGCGAACCCAGTCCTGATTATGAAGTCGTCCAACTCCATCGAAGTGGACGTGGGAGGGAGAGCGACAGCACCCTCCTCTCCTCTCGACTCGGGGAGGACGCTACTTGAGAGTGCAGTGCTACTTTGCAAGGGCTCAGCTTGAAGAAGGAAGAAGGAACCTTTGGAGCTCTCTGAAGCGTCGTAAGTCCAACTACGGGAACTGCTCAGTCAGAGTACAAACGAGGGGAGAGTTGGCAACTGCGTCGACGGCAGGAGAACCTCTCACCGGCCTCCGTTTCTCTTCTTCAAGAAAGAGTGGAAATGGAAGAAACACGTCGATATCGGGTGCAGGCCAGCTTACTCCGCGCTTGCTGGAGGACACTCACTCGAGAGCTCACTCAGACTTCGAAGCTCCAAAGCTGCGCTCGCGGCCTCCGTGGAACAGCCTAGCGCACCTCCGAAAAGTCCGTGATTCCCTCTTTCCTTTCTCCCTCACGCCGGAGCCGACCATGCCTGTCTGCGGCTTCTACCAGCGGGGCCACTGCTACAAGGGTGCGTCCTGCACCTTTGAGCACGTCGGTCCCACCTCGAACAACCCTCGCTCGCCTCCCAATCGCCCTCCCAATCGTCCTCCCGCCGCTCGTACCCCTCTGCCCGCCCACCTCGCCGGAGTGCCTCGAGGAACCTGCAAGTCTTGGTGGCAGACGGGGAGCTGCACGTTCGGTATCCGTTGCAAGCACAGGCACGATAGGACTCAAGCTGGCAGCTCGTCCATCGCCGCCGACGCTGGGACCTCCGCTCTCCAGGCCGCGACCCCCGACTACACCGCTATCGCCAGCAACTCGTCGAGCGACCCCTTCGTCCCAGCTAGGTCGTCAGCACAGCGGATCAACCAAGGCATTCTTCAGCGAGTCGTCACCAGCGACAGCTTTCGTTTCGTAGAGACTGCTCAGGTCTACACCTTCCTCAACTCGCTCCACTCTTCGACAAAGATCACGACGACTTGGGTGCGTTCTCAGCTTTTCGGATCCAGAGGGTTTGGTAGTTTGGTGCTGACCCTTTTTTGCACGTGCAGACCGAAGACGACGCTCAGAACGTCCTCTCCGACATCACTGAGCCCCAAGGGTCTGGCCTCGCTCGACTTGGCGACATCCTCAACTACCAGCTCTCGACGGAAGCAGGATCTTCGACTACTACGCTGTCCTTCCAGAGGGGATTCATGCTCTTTGTTCACGTGCGTCTAGCTCTTGGTGCGCGGGAGCATCTTTCGCTAACTCGCTCCTTGCAGTACGTGACTTCGCGGGCGATTCGAAACAGTCCCTCGGTTCAGTGCGCTTCTCATGCTGTCCTGTCTCTCCCTGAGCAGTACTGACCTTGTGTTTCTGCAGTCACGTCAACGCCATCTACCGCTGCATCCACGTCAACGCGCCTCGATGGGCTCCTCAAGTCATCGAATGCCTCCAAGCAATCATTGACGCCAAGACGCTCAGGGACCCCAACAGCGGCGGTCGTGCGGTGGGATTCGACCCCGACGGCTTTCTCCAGATCTTCTCGCCCCTCGGCCAGATGCTGTACGAGTGAGTCGCCCGATCTCTTCGCTTGAGAGGGAGGCTGATTCCGTCCAGGTATCTGAGCAAGTTTTCCGAGGCTCTCGTCAAGCACCCCGTCCTCGCGACCCTCGTCACCTCCCTCGAAGAGCAGTTCGCCACCTACGCCGCCGACCTTCGCTCTCTCACCCCCACCTTCACCGAAAGCCTCACTCGCGACTCGCTCCAAAACCGCACGTTCATCATTGATAACGTCGGCAAGTTCCTCGCCAACCTCCGCAAGATGATCACTCGCGTCCAAGCGATCGCCTTCAAGAGCCTCTCGAGCACCTCGCTCGGTCTCAGGACCAACCTCCCGAGCCCGGCAGTCATGCAGGTCCTTCGTCGCTTTTTCGAGCCGCCTGGGGAGCTTCGCAAAGGCGGTCCTCGCCACGACAACGACCACGCTCATATCCAGGACATCAGGATCCTCCCCACCCACGAAGAACTCCTCTCGCCTCTCCCTCCCTTCATCCCAGCCAAACTCGCCGCGGCTCCTCACCACTTCCCCTCCGGAACGATGAACCGACAGCTCGACACGGTTTTCCGTCTCTTGCGAGAGGACTTCCTCGCCCCCCTCCGCACCTCCGTCTCCGCCCTCTTCCACGACCTCGGGGACGCACGCGGGAAGAAGAACAGTCCCCTTCTTAAGCTCGTTGCCGCAGGAGGAGGTCGCTACCGCGCGAACGACGACGGATCCGCCAACACGAACTCGGTCGACCTGAACGTCTACACCGAGGTGGGCTTCAAGGCGCTCGCTCTCACCCCAGCGCACGACCTCGTCGCTCAGCTCGATTTCCGCATGCCGCCAGGGTTCGCCAAGAAGCACTCGTTCGTCAAGCGACTCGCGCGCGGGGACCTCGTCGGGTTGCACTCTCGCCACGGCGCGAACGAAGCGCACATCTACCTCGGGGTCGTCACGGACGAGCCTAGGACGTCGGCGGCGAAGCAGTCGGTCTCGATCTCGTTCTTCGACGACGAGATCTACCTCCAGGCGATTCGTCAACTCGCAGCGCAGCACGCCCGCCGTCGAAGCGGCTCCACGAGCAAGGACGACGAGATGCTCTTCTTCGAGGTCCCAGGATTCCTCATCGACACCCTTCGTCCTTTCCTCGAAGCTCTCCAGCGCGCGCAGCCCAACACGATCCCCTTCGGCAAGTACATCTCGGCCGTTCCTGGACCCACGGCGCCAACGACGATCGACCCTCCCCTCTACGCTCGCAACCCCAACTTCAAGTACGAGCTTCGCTGCCTTCTCGTGGGCGACGAGGCGAACGAGAGCTTGGAGCTCGACGCCGGAGATCCGAGGTCCGTCGCGCAGGCGAGGGACGTTTTGGCGAGTTCGTCGAGGCTCGATCCGTCGCAGGCGGATGCGCTGGTCGACTGCTTGACGAGGGAGGTTGCGATCGTCGAAGGGTGCGTTCAGTTTTGCTCTCCAGGAGGAAGACCTTTGCTGACTCTGTTGTTCGTGCAGACCGCCTGGAACTGGGAAGAGCTGGTGAGGTTCCTTTGCGCCTTTCGGCACTGCTCGCTCGCTAACCACCTTGGGTGCGCAGGCTTGGAGTCGAGCTCATTCGCGTGCTTCTTCAGAACAACGTCGGACAAATCCTCGTGTGCGTCGTTTTGTCCCCTGCTCGTTCCGAACAAGATCCTGACGTTTGGGCGTTCTCAGCTTGGCCTACACCAACCATGCGCTCGACACGATGCTCAACTCGCTCGAACGCGAAGGAGTTACGAGCAACATCGTGCGCGGAGGAAGTCGTTCGAAGGAGGAAAGCATGGCGAAGGTTAGCTGCGACTTGGGTTGGTTCGGAAGCACGACTAACCTGCTCCCCGTGTTTGCAGTTCAACCTCAACGAGATGGCGCGTCAGCAGGACGCCAACCGAGGCTCCGCCCACCGCCGCGACGTTGGAACCGAGCTCACGGCGCGAAAGGAGGTCGAACGGGAGCTCAAGGCCATCTGCACCGTCGCTTCGCTCATCTCCGAGAAGAATCTCAACTGGAACGACATCGAATCCTACCTCGGAAGCCACCATCCCTACCACCACGCCGCTTTCCTTGTGCTCCCAGAAGCTCTCACGTCGGCGTACGAGCGCAGTCGCCAGGACGGTTGGACGGTCCAGGGTCGAGCGGCGACCTCCTCCCTCGCCGGAACTCCGGCCGACGTCTTCGCTTGGTGGAGGGACTGCCGCGACGAGCAGATCTTCGAGGATCTCAAGAAGGAGTACGAGCAGCGGGAGGCGCAAGCAGCGGTGGCGTCGGCGTCGGCAGCGGAAGGACTTCAGCCTCCGGGCGGTCGATACTCCCTTCTCACGGTCGAGGGCGACTCAGAAGACGAGGAGAGCGACGAAGACCTTCCCCTTTGGCGAAGAGGTACTCGCAATGAGGTCGAGTTCGCCGAGCTCTCTTCCTCCGAATCCTCCGACGACGGCGGCTCGATTTCGTCGATCGAAGAGCTCTTCCCCGAGCTCGGTTGGGAATGCCCCTCGTCGGATCGCCCCATTGACGAGCTCTTGGACGACGACGATCTCTGGAGCTTCTCTCGGGTCGAGAGGGAGCGCATCAGTCGCCACTGGGCGAACGACCTCGTTCAGAACGAGGCGCCTCGTCTCGCTCAGCTGCGTCGTCGCCACTGCGAGATCGGGCAGCGCCTCAAATTCCTCAACAACCAAGCTCGACTGGCGGTTCTCGGTTCTGCTCAGGTGATCGGATGCACCACGAACTCGTGAGTTTGTTCTTTCGCGTCTCCGCATTTGCTTGTCGATGACCACCACTTCGCAAGGGCGGCGAATCTCCTCGAACTCCTCACGTCCGTCGCTCCGACTGTCATCCTGGTCGAAGAAGCCGGAGAGTCCGTCGAACCCTTGCCAACCTCGCGGAGCCTTCGACTGACCCCTTGAACGCAGATGCCTCGAACCTCAGCTCCTCGCGAACCTCGTTCCCTCGGTCCAGCATTTGATCATGATTGGAGACCACAAGCAGTTGCGACCCCACGTTGCTTGCTACAGTGAGCTTCCGTCGTGGACGTCGTTTCGCGCTCGCTAACGATCTTCTCAGACCTTTCCGTCGACAGCCCTCGAGGCCAGATCCACCGACACGACGAGTCCCTCTTCGAACGCCTCGCAACGTGAGTTCTTCGTTCTCTTTCGTGAACGCACTGCTGACCTCTACTCCCCAGGCTTCCTCTCCCGATGTCGATCCTCAAGACTCAGCGTCGCATGAGGCCTACGATCTCGGGCCTCATCAAGAACTTCCTGTACCCCGACCTCGAGGACTCGCCCCTCGTGCACAAATACCCCAAGTGAGCTTCTGAGCTGATCGGTCGGTGAGAATTGCTCCTAATGCAGCTTTCGCAGGGTCAAGGGCATGTCGCAGGACGTCTACTTCGTGGATCACTCGTTCGGCGAGGACAAGCAGGATCGCAGCCACTCGTCCAAGTCGAACTCGCAGGAGGTACGGACTCAACGTCTGCGCGCTTGGCCTGAGCTGAACCTTTTCGAACCAGGCTGCTTGGGTCGTCGATCTCGTTCGCCACCTCATCCGTCAGGGCTACCGAGCTGGAGATATCGCTGTCCTCACGCCCTACCTCGGCCAGGTGCGTTCTCCAGAGAAGATCCTCGGCTTCCTCGCTCATTCCTTGCGTCTGCAGCTCTCTACGATCCGTCGAGGCCTCGCAGCTGAATCGATCGTCGTCTCCCTCGACGACAGGGATCTCGCCGAGCTCGAGGACGAGAACGACGACGCGAGCAACGAGGACGAGTTCGTCGGCGCGGGGACGGCTCAGATCTGCTCGTTGGATTCTCAGGTGAGTCGCGGCGTCTTGGACATCAAGCGGCTCGTTGCTGATCTGAGTTCCAGGTCGTTCTTCGCACCGTCGACAACTTCCAGGGCGAGGAAGCCAAGATCGTCATCTTGAGCCGTACGTTTCGCAGGAGCTTCCGCTTCGAGGCGACTCGCTGACTTTTGCTGCTCGCAGTCGTGCGAAGCAACGCTGCTGCATTCGACGACGACTCCAGCGCCGTCATTCTCGACAAGGCTTCGCGCGCCTCGATCGGATTCCTCAAGGTGCTTTAATCTCCTCCCTACCTCGCGTTCGCTTGCTGACTCTCCTGCTCAACAAGTCGCCGAACCGGACCAACGTCGCCGTCTCGCGAGCCAAGCACGGCCTCTACATCTTCGGCAACGCCCAGCTCTTCGCGTCGAAGAGTCCTTTCTGGGACTCGATCATCAGCGACCTGGAGAAGGAAGACCTCGTCGGACGTCGACTCCCCGCGATCTGCGAACAGCACCCCGACGAGGATCTCGGCGTCGACGGTCCCGGAATCTTGGACCAGGTCGCGCCCGAAGGAGGGTGCTTGCGCGCCTGCGACTACCAGCTGGGGTGTGGCCACCTCTGCACCCAGAAGTGCCATCCCCAAGACCGGCTTGTACGTTCGGTTCCACTTGCTTCAGCTCCCAGACGCTGATCCCCATTTCTCTCTCAGCACGAGCACTTCCGCTGTGCGAAGCCGTGTCACCAACTCCTCCCCTGCTCGCATCCGTGCGGCCGGCTTTGCAGCGAGCCGCACGGACGCTGCACCATCCCCATCGCCGACGTCGAACTCCCCTGCGGACACCACAAAGCGAACGTGGCCTGCTCGGACGCCATCGACCCCGCCTCGATCGCCTGCACCGAAGTCGTCCTCAAATCCCTCCCCTGCCACCACGCCCAGCAACTCGCCTGTCCTGTCGACGCCTCCACCATCTTCTGCGCCGAGCGGTGCAACGCCGACCTCTCGTGCAAGCACAAGAGCTGCGCGGGGAGGTGCGGGGACTGCCGGAGGCTTTCGACGCCTGTCGCTCCTCGCCACGTCGCCCACGCGTGCGGAGCGGAGCGGCAGTGCGGCCACTCCTGCACTGGAGGGTGCGAGGCGCACGTCGAGTCGGGCTGCGGCGACAGCTGCCAGCAGGTTTGCAGGAGGAAGTGCAGCCACCGCCGCTGCTCGCACGCCTGCGCAAAGGAGTGCCCTGGGTGCCTCGAGGCGTGTACGTGGGCGTGCGAGCACCAGGCGGGGCCTTGCTCGAACCCTTGCGGAATGGTGAGTCGGCTCTCGTTCTTCCTCGCTCGCTCCCAAGTACTGATTTCGCTCTTTGCGCAGCCTTGCTCTCGCCTTCCGTGCGACGAGCCCTGCAGGAAGCTCCTCTCCTGCCAGCACCAGTGTCCCTCGATTTGCGGCGAAGGTAAGTCCTCGTGCCCGTCTGAGCGATCGGGAGCTGACTGGGAGTCTTCGCAGTCTGCGATCTTCAAGCCTGCCCGACTTGCTCGACTTCGAAGGATCAGATCGTCGACTTTCTCGAGATGACCACGCTCGGCGAGCTCGACATTGGCGAAGGAGACCTTTCGAAGCGCCTCATCACGTTGAACTGCGGGCACGCCTTTACTGTCGAGACTCTTGACGGTTCGTTCTTTGCGCAAGGTTGGACGCGAGGACTGATAACTCCCTTCGCAGGTCTCTTCTCTCTTGCCGACTTCTACCGCCGCGACGAGAATGGAGCATGGATCGGCCTCGCCCACCCCACCGCGCACGACGTCCCCAAGACGTGCATCCTTTGTCGCTCCTCCATCTCGCACCGCCACGCTCAGCGAGTGCGTCCTCCTTCCGTCTTCATGACGATTTCGAGACTGATGCAGTGGTTTCGCAGTACGGACGACCTCTGAAGCACGCCGAGCTCAACGTCCAGGAGCGAAGCACGATGGTTCGCGGATCAGCAGCTCTCACCAAGCTCTCAAGGGGAGTCGACCAGCTCAACGTCGAGGATCTCAAGACCCGGATCGCAGGATTCGCGCATCGACTCAAGAAGCCCAACCACACGGCTCCGGAAGCCTACGTCTTCCAACGTCGCTCCTTCGCCAGCTCCGCGCCCTTCATCCCCGTCGAAGCGTTCCAGGACGCTCGCCCTCACGGACTCTCCCCTTCCCTCTGCGACGCCTGGTCGAAGGCCGTCGCTCCCATCGTTCGACTCTACAAGCAAGCGGCGGACATCGCCCTCACTCGCTCGCCGCACCGAGTCGCCTACGAAGGAGCTCTCTCGACTCTCTTCCGCGAAGAACTCGAGCGGATCACGGTCATTGGGGAGCGGGTTCGTGACCCGCAAAGGGCCGCACTCGAGTTTGCCCGTTCGAGGGTTGGAGCGTCGCCACCGACTGCAGATCAGCGATGCGAGGTCGAGGCGATTTGGACGACGCTGGAACTTCGGATCGCTCTCGTCGAGGTTGCGCAGACGTTGCTTAAGACGCTCGAAACGACTCGCAGCACGGACGACAACAAGCTCCTCCCCTACAACATCGACCGCCTGCGCCACTTGATCTCCTTCATCGCCCAGTCCGCCCACCGAGACGCCGACCGCACTCTCGCCATCGCGTTGGACAGCCACGCCGAATGCTTGATCCTCCAGGCCCACCTTCACGTCCTTCGCTGCCTCTTTGAGCTTTCGCGCCTCGACACCAACTTTGCGATCGCTCAAGACTCTGCGAATCGCGTCCCGGCAGCCGACGAATCCGAGGCTCGACGCCGCGCGGCGATGTCTGCCTTTGACGAAGCGATCACGTCGTTCGGTTCTCAGTCAGACTTGTCGCAGGAGTGGCTCGCTGCCAAGTACGTCTCTCCCCGACCGCCACAGAAACCGGAACTGACGCGCTCTCCCCCTCGTAGAATCCTCCCGGCAAAGGCGATCCTCGACAAGCAGTGGACCGACCTCATCCGCCGAGCCCGAGCTGCAACGTTCTACGCGCCCGTCACGGAGGACGAGAAGCGAGTGATCATTGCTGCGATGCGAAGCGATCTTGGGGTGTGGGGACCTAGGGGCCACTGGTTCGTCCTCCTGTTTTTCTCTCAACTTGACTGTCGCTGACTCGCTTTCCGCAGGTACACCTGCCCCAACGACCACCTCTTCTCGATCGGCGATTGCGGGATGGCAAACGAGGTTCGTCGTTGCCCTCTTCCGCTGCTCGCTGCTCCAGGAGCTGACCGGATTCGCAGGCCGGACGCTGTCCCGAATGCGGCGCGACTCTCGGAGGACAAGGTCACCATGGCTCGACGATGGCCGCAGGCAACACGTTGGACCCCGAGTTTGAGCGCCTGAACGAGGAGGGCCTTCGTCGCTGAGGAATCAATCCAAGTTCGTCCACTTTCCTCTCCCTCTTCGAACGCACGCGGATCCTGACTTGCTCTCCTGCAGACCCCCTCCCAACCCCCCACGCTTGAACCCACACGCATTGAACCCCCGCGCTTGATATACCCCCTTCGTGCCTTCGTACCTCGAGAAATGTACCAGTGGATTCAGTACCAGCCCCGAAGCAGAGTCGTGGAGCAGAGGAGCGAGAGCAGCAGGATCCTAATCGCACAACAACTCCATTACTCCCTCCCCACCACCTTGCTCGCCACAGGCGCCACCCTCTCCACATCCATCATCCTCTCAAACGCCTCGAGGGTATAATGCGCATCGTTCCTGCGAGAACCCATCAGCTCCCTCGCTCCCCTAACCGACACGAAGGACTCACCCCGCATTATGAAGCCTCTTCGTCGGCACCTCCAACACCTGACAGCACGTCTCGAGGCGAATCTGCTTATTGACCCCCGTCCAACCACTATACAGGCTCTGCGTATCGACGACGCTAACCCCACTCGTCTTAGCCATCCCCCCTAACCCGCGCGCAAACGAGGCTACGTCGAACCCCAATTGCTGCAGCGAACGAAGGTCGGAACGAGCGTCGTGGAAGATGAGGAAGAGCGGGGAGGAGGAGGAGAGGGTTTCGAAGAGGGCGTGGAGGAGGTTGAAGAGGGTTGATTCGGGGAGGGTGAGGGAGCGGCCGAAATCAAAGTGCTGTTTTGCGAGGGGGTTAGTGCGGAGAGGGGGGGAGG
>JANGFH010000372.1:0-44181 GCA_025758715.1 Glaciozyma martinii | reverse complement strand
TGATCGAAAGTAAGTGACCTGGGAACGCGCAAGAGGGGAGGACGAACGACGCACCAAGGGAGCCGTTCACAAATACAAAGGCAAAGGGAGCTCCCAATACTTGGCAGGCAACTCCTCCCACGGCCCTCCAATGATGTAGTTGAGCGTCGACTCGTACTCGGCGTAGGGTTCTACGGCGACAAACTTCTCTGGGTCCAGGTTGGGGAGAGCGAACTGGTAGCGGCGAACGGTGTCGCGCATGTCGCCGAGCGTCTTCATGTGGAGTTCGCGGCGGTAGCATTGGTCGAGCTCGACGAGTTCTGGGGGACGTTTCGCTGGGATCCTTTCGTAGCACTGGATGGAAGGAAAATCCGGTCGTATCGAGGAAAAAAGGGAAGTTCGCACGCACGGAAATGGAGTAGAGGATGCGCGAGCGAACGTCGTCCGGGAGATCCTTCGCATCGAGGATCTTGTTCAGCTGACCAGTGGCAAATGGCGGAACTCGCTCCGGTCAAACGAGCGTTCATTGCGTTCCGTGACGAGAGTGAGGAGGTCCAGAGGCGATAGAGCGCCGTTCTCCATCCTCCTGATGTACCTCTCCTCGGCCACGAGGAGGTGAGTAAAGTCGAGCCTTTCCCAGGCGACGTCGAGGATGAGGGCGGGTTCATCAACGAAACGACTCCTCTCAAGAGGCATTGCGTAGACCATTCCTCCTTCCTCAGCCCACGCCTGGTCCGGCCTAACCCCCACGCTCCCCTCCCTCAGCTCCAGAATCATCTTCCGGAGCTCCAAGAACCCGTTACGCTCCTCGACGACCTTCTGCTCTTCGCTCCCAGTTTCCTCCTCACAAGTCCCTCGACGCTCTCCTTCCTCCCCACCTCCATCTCCCGCACAACCAGCTTCGCCTCGCGCGCATTCATCACCTCTTCGCGCAGGGCACTCTCCAACTCGACGATACGAGCATTCGCCTCCCGCACGAGGTCCCTCGGCTCGACGACCGCATCCTCCCCCGCTGGGTGCTCGTCGGAAAGAGCAGATTGCTCCAAGGGACTGAGACGTGGATCGGAGGACAGCAAGCGGAGCGTTTGATGGCACGGCTATTTGGAAGGAGGATGGCGGGTTGGGGGAGAGATCGGGAGAGGGAGGGGACGAGGAGGGGAAGGGGAGGCTTGACGAGGCGGCAGGGGAGACGGCGGAGGAGCATCGTGCCTGCGAGGACGTGGATTGGTAGTCAGTACAAAGCGGGCTTCCTGGTCCAAGTGTCGAGAGCGTTCGAGCGGGTTGAAGCCTGAGGGGAGGAGCAAGAGGAGCAAGAGATCCGCGACGGCTGACGCCTTTTCGAAAGTGCCTGTGCTGGCTCGAAATTGGCACAAACGACAGTCTCAGGGAGAGCTTAGACTATCAGCTCTAGCGAGATTGGAGGAGCACAGAATCTCAGCAAAGCGAGGAGGAAATGAAAAGAAAGTGAGGATGTTATTCCTCGGCAGCGAGGCGTTGTTCCTCTCTTCGTCGCAGCGTCCCTCTCGTCGCGTTGTTCCTCACGCGCGATTGGAGCATTCTCTTCCGATTCCGAGTGGCTCCTCTTCCTCCCCTGCCTGAGGGAAGGTGAAGGTGAAGGAGAGGGGGTCAAAGGTCAACTTCTCCGCGTGTTCACCACGCTTCCGTTTTTGCTTCTCCTTTCAAAGGGGGTTTGGCTTCCTACCGCACTGCTTGCTACCTCCAGGTTTAAAGACGCTTACAGACAGTGAGTCGACAGTCCTGAGGCCCTGGTACCCATCCCGCCGACCACCCATCGATCCCTCTGCGCGAATCGACGAAATACGACCCGGGACGAGGCGGGGGGGGGGGGGACAGCAAATTTCTCAAGTTGGGGCCAGCGGGAGGGAGCAGCGGCGGTGCCTCGTACACGGGAAGGAGGTGGAGGGCAGAGTGCTGGAGGGGTGGAGGGCGTTACAGCGAAACCGGCGTCGGAGGACCAACCCAGCTGACTCGTGTCTCCCTCTCAGTAATGGCCACTTCCGAACTCGCCGCCACCTACGCCGCGCTCATCCTTGCCGACGAGGGCATTGAGATCACCGTGCGTTCCCCCTGCCCCTCCCCCCAGACCCCCCCGCTGACCCCCGCTTCTCTTGCAGGCTGACAAGATCAACACCCTCACCTCGGCCGCCAAGGTTGACGTTGAGCCCATCTGGGCCACCCTCCTCGCCAAGGCGCTCGAGGGCAAGGACGTCAAGGACCTCCTTTCCAACGTTGGAGCCGGAGGAGGAGCCCCCGCTACCGGTGCCGCCCCCGCTGCTGGAGGAGCCGCCGCCGCCGCTGAGCCCGAGAAGGCTGAGGAGAAGGTCGAGGAGAAGGAGGAGTCCGATGACGTGAGTTTGCGAGAGCGTGTGGACTGAATGGGGCGGAACGCTGACGGTTTTCCTCTGGGCGTGCAGGACATGGGCTTCGGACTTTGTACGCGCTACTTTTTCTTCGAGACGAGGTCTGGTGGAGTGGGAGCTGACCCTGCGTTCCTTCTACAGTCGATTGATCTGTTCCTCCCCGGAAGGTCTCTCTCGAAAAGCTTGGGTTGGAGGGCGCGGTCGTTGCGAGCAGGTTGGAGATGGAGGACGATGGGAGGAGAGGCGGGCAGGCGTTCACGCTCTGCTTTCCCGACGCTCGGCGTTCGACTCGAGGGCTTTTCGCAATTGTAGTAACCGCTTTCCCAAGCACATCGTGGCGTTCCGTGTCGAGCTCGGAGAGATTCTGCTTCGGTCCTTCACTTGCGCTCCTGGACACTTGGCTCTCCTCGCTCGTTGCTCGCCCAAACTGCTGCAAAGCTGTTCCAAATTACCCCAGTTCTAAAGAATCTTCGCCCCGCGACAATCATGCGATGTGAACCTTGATCATCAACGCCGCCAGCTGGTCCGCCTCGACGACATCCTCGACGGTAACGACGGGTTCCGCCTCATTCTCGACGACCTTGTCGACCTGAACGACCTCGGGCTCGTTGGCGCGAACGTCCTCTCCACCCTTCTCCACCTCACCCGTCACGACGACCTTCTCCTCCTTCTCCTCGACCTCCTCCTCCTCACTCGCAATCTCCTCCTCCTCCTCCTCATCACTCTCATCCTCCTCCATCTCATCCAGCTCATCCAACGCCTCCGCATGCCCCCACTTGTCCAACGCCGCCCCGACCGCAACGTAGCATTCGTCCTCGGCTTCTCCTCGGTTCCCATTCAGTTCGAGGTCGATGAGGGAAGGAAGATGTTGCGCGATGGCCGAGGCGAGGATCGAGATGGCTCTGCAGTCGAGTTCGTTCGATTGGAGTTTGAGCGAGGAGAGGAGGGGGTTGGAACCGCGGGAAAGGACGTTGGCGATGGTGACGCCGCCGCGGGGTCGGAGGAGGCAGTCGCTTAGGTTGAGCGAGTGGAGGAGGGGCCAGCTGTGGTGGGGTTAGCGAGGGGTGCGAGGGAGGAGAGGAGGAAGACAGACAAGGGGAGTGCGGCGGCGATGGCGCGGGAACCTCGTTCGGTCGCAGTGTTGTCCTGCAAGTCGAGGACCTTGAGGTTCGGGTTCTTTCGTAGCCCCTTGACGATCGCTTCGATCCCCTCCATCCGGATCCCATTCTGGGGCATACGGACTTCCTCCAACGAACCCAGCGCAGCGAACGCATCGGCGAAAGCCTGCGCACTGCCATTCTCGAGCCGGTTGCGTCCTGCGATTCTCCACTCGTTCAGTTTCGTCCTGCTGCCGAGGGGGAGAGGGGACGAACCGCAGATGATGGTGCGGAGAGCGGGCTTGCGACCTTCTGCTTTCGCTTTTTGTGCGTTCGCGAGCAGGGCGCCGGCGATCGTAGCTCCACCTGTAGGTCCCATGCCGTTGTTGTTGAGCTTGAGAACTTGAAGACCGGGGTGCGAGGAGAGGAGCTCGAGCCTGTCGTTCCAACGAGTATCAGCTGTTTCCTTGCTGGAGAGCGAGAGAGGGTACACACATGGGCTCGACTGAGCGTCCGCCGAACGCGTTGTCGCTCAGGTCGAGAGAGGTGAGAGCGGGGAGGTAGAGGAGGGAGGTGCATAGGGACCGTAGGGATTTGGGGATCTCGCTGATCAGGCGGCCGGTGAAGATGTCGGAAAAGTCGGCAATCTGCACGAGGAGGAGCTCTCCGTTAGCAGCTGTGGCGCAGGGGAGCTCAAAGGTGACTCGGAGTGGGTGCCAGCTCAGCAGGCTCCTCCAGCTCGATGGTGGCGCCGAGCAGGGTTGCTGAAAGCAGAGAAGCAGAGAAGCAGCCCTTCGTCCCACCCCTTCCCCAGACGACCGCAAAGCTAGCTCACCTTGAGCCCCTTCTTGGTTGAGAGAGCGTCTCCAACTCCCGCGCATGCCTCGATACCGAGCGTGTTGCCTCCAAAGCGGACCTCCTCGAGCTCTACGACGGCATGAAGCTGGTCCAGGTACGGCACGATCGAAGCCAGCGTGTCGAACTTGAGCGTGGTGCCCTCGAGAGAGAAGACGGTGCCAGAGGTAGCTGTGGCGGGAGGGTGCGTGAGCTGCTTTGAACGCGCGAGTGGTTGGAGCTGGCTGCTGTGGCTTACCTGGGTGAGCTTTAGGAGGAGCAGCCATCGTCGATTTCGTGACCTTTTGGCTGTGGAGGTGTGGCTGGAGGGGGGAGAGCCGAGTTGCCTCAGAAAAAGGCCCCGAGTCGTCTCCTTTCCTCACCAACTCAACTCAACTCAACTCTAAGGATGGACGTGGCACTACTGGCGTTCAGAAGGCTCTCCCTTGCATCTCGCAGTCAGGCTCGCGCGATCGCCACCTCGGCCGCTCAGCTCGAAGGCGCTGCCGCCGTCTCCACCCCCGCTCCCTCCGCATCCTTGACCCACCTCCAATGGACTCACGCTACTCAGCGAACAGGCGTCCTCGCACGGAAACAGGGAATGACTTGCCTCTGGGCTGACGGCATTCGCGTACCCGTCACAGTTCTCCATGTGCGTCGTCTTTCTTCGTCGGCGTGCTCGCTGGAAGAAGCTGACCCTGATGGAATGTCACAGCTCGACGACGTCCAAGTTATCGCCTCCAACTCGTACCCCTCCACTTCCACCCTCCCTCCTCGCCACTCGGTCACCGTGGGCTGCACTCCTCGACGAGCAAAGACGGCATCGGCTGCTGTGCTCGGAGAGTTCCGCAAGGCCGGTACGGAGCCCAAGATGAGGATCGTCGAGTTCCCAGTGACGGAGGATGCGATCGTGGCACCAGGTGCGTGGGCTTTGGGGTTGAGAAGAGGGAGGGGAAGCTGATTTGGTGCTTGGGAGCAGGGACGTCCATCTCTGCTGCTCATTTCGTACCGGGGCAATGTGTGGACGTGCAGGCGCCTTCGTGAGCTCTGGAGTACTCTGGGAGAGGCAGGAGAGAGGAGCTGACGACTGGGTGGGATCGCAGGATCGGCAAGGGCTTCCAGGGAGTCATGAAGCGACACAACTTCAAGGGACTTCGCGCCACTCACGGAGTGTCCATCAGTCACCGAAGTCACGGATCCACTGGTCAGCACCAGGTGCGTCTCTTCCTCCAGCCATCGCTCCAACCCCCGCTGACGCTGCGATCCTAGGACCCCGGACGCGTCTTCCCGGGCAAGAAGATGGCAGGACGAATGGGAGGACGCCTCGTGACGACGCAGAACCTGCTCGTGCACCGCATCGACACGCACTACAACGTCATCTACGTGCGCGGGGCCGTCCCCGGTCCTCCGGGCGGGTTCGTGAGGATCATGGATGCGAAGAAGGCCGTTTCGTGGAAGGCGGGAGCGCGCGCGAGGAAGGGGTTGAATGCCGAGGGAGAGGTGCTCGAGGGGATTACGGGACTGCCCATGCCGGTGGGGACGCTCGAGTTGGCGAAGACGTTGCCTCGCGAGATTGAGGCGGCACCCAAGGTCCAAGTCGCGACGAAATAGATCGTTGTGTTTTTCGTTTCAAAAGAGCTCTCTTGGGAATGGCGAGACTGCTTGCGTGCGAGGGTGCTCTCGCGAAGTCGACTGCGACTCCTTCCGCTGTCGAGTTCAAGGAGAAGGAGGAGATTCGGGCGCGAGAGGTCGAGTCCAATATTTTGAGTGGGCCCTGCTGGCCTGCTGGCGCCCGCCTTACTCTCCCCTCCCCTCCCCCCCTCCCAAACCCAACCAGGATCTCTACGCTACTCGGCGCTCCTTTCCTCTACTCCCACAGGATCGGCACACGCTACTCGTCCCTCTTCGCCGCCGACAATCCTCTCGGCCAGCTCACCTAAACCGCCCTTCACCTTCCCTCTACTCTCAACCCCGGACACTCGCTTCACCAGCTCTTCCGCACGCCCAACTACCTCTGTGCTCTCAGGAGAACAGCAGTTTAGCTCCTCTCCCGTCTCTCAGCCCTCCTCCCCTCCCGCCCCGGCCTCGTCATCATGGTGAGTTGCCACACTGCCCGAGGGTCAACCCTCCTCCCGCAACCTCCTGCTGACTCTTCGGTTCGTCGCAGGAGCCTCCAGTAGAAGGAACGTCAGGCCAGCTAGATGAAGGATCCGCTCAGGCGTCCATGGACATCGACGTCGTATCGGTGGAAGATCGTGCGTGACACTCCCCTCTGTTCCTCCCCCTCCACCGCCCTCCCCCCCCCCCCCCCTCGTACCCCAACTCGTCAGGCGCGCTCCGGAATGGAGCGCGGCTTTCCCCATGGCCTCCCTCGCCTTGGCTTGACCCCCCGTTCAGAGGACCTCGTTGGCTGACCGCTTCTCTCTCCCCGCAGACACGGCCTTTGCGGCCAAGCACTTGAGTGACATGGGAGAGGAGACGGACGACTTCAAGGTCTTCACATGGCCGCTCAAGGACTACCGACGGATGGACAAGAAGGCGCTCAGTCCCGAGTTCTCTTGTGGTGGGCACAAATGGTACGCGCGCGGTTTCGAGACCCTGGTGGAGGTGGGGGCGAGTAGGGATGGCGCTGACGAGGTTGGGCTGGTACAGGAACGTGCTCCTCTTTCCGATGGGCAACTCGAACGGTCAGGCGAACGACATGGTCTCGGTGTACCTCAACTATGGCGACCAGAAGGCAGTCGAAGGCTGGCACGTCTGCGCCCAGTTCGCTCTCGCCATCTCCAACCCCAACGACCCCACAGTCTACATTCAGAGCCGTGAGTTGATTCGGCGTGTGCAGAGGAGGCGAGCGCGGGGAGCTGACCTGGCGTCCTGTGCTCAGAGGCGCACCATCGCTTCACCAACGAGGAGCAGGACTGGGGATTCACTCGGTTCGTTGAGCTTCGCAAGCTCTTCAGCGTTTCAGAGGGTCGGCCAAAACCCATCATCGAGAGCGACGAGACGGTCATCACGGCGTTCGTGCGAGTCCTCAAGGACCCCACAGGCGTTCTCTGGCACAACTTCCACAAGTTCGTCCTAGCTCTGCGTTCGCTTGGATGGGAGCTGATTGAGCTTCTCGCAGCTACGACTCGAAGAAGGAGACTGGGCACGTCGGACTCAAGAATCAAGGCGCGACCTGCTACATGAACTCGCTCCTCCAATCCCTCTTCCTCACCAACAGCTTCCGAAAGGTGCGTTTGCGCGTCGCTTCAATCCGCAGAGCAGCTCGCTGACGCCCGTACTTCCCTCCTTCTAGGCCGTCTACCAGATCCCCACGGAGGACGACACCGTCGACACTGTTCCTCTCGCATTACAGCGCGTCTTCTACAACCTGCAAACGTCGGACCAATCTGTCGGTGCGTCTGCCTGCTCCTTTCCCACCTGGCGACCCTCGTATTGACCCTCGCATTCGCAGGCACGACGGAGCTCACCAAATCGTTCGGCTGGAAGGGATTCGACTCGTTCTTGCAGCACGACGTGCAGGAGTTCAACCGAGTGCTGTGCGACAAGCTGGAGACCAAAATGAAGGTGCGTTGGGAGCTGCGCGTCGAATTGGGGAGGCTTCGGGAGCTAACCACGAGGTGGATCAGGGTACGGCGGCGGATGGAGAGATCAAGCGACTATTTGCGGGAAGGATGAAGAGCTACATCAAGTGCATCGACATCGACTTTGAGTCGGCACGATCAGAAGACTTTTACGGTTCGTCGCTCGCTCGCTCCAGGAACCCTGGGGACCGCTGGCTCACTTTCTCCTCGCTCGCAACAGACATTCAGCTCAACGTCAAGAACCTTCAGGGCCTCGACGACTCGTTCAAGGACTACATCGAGGTCGAGACGCTCCAGGGGGAGAACAAGTACAACGCCGAGGGCTTTGGACTGCAGGACGCCAAGAAGGGAGTCATCTTCGAGTCGTTCCCGCCCGTGCTTCACCTCCAGCTCAAGCGGTTCGAGTACGACATGCAGCGGGATCAGAATGTCAAGGTGCGCTCGTTTCGCTGGTCTTTCTCCCTCGCGAAGCTGACCTCTCCTCACTCGCACTCGCAGATCAACGACCGGTACGAGTACCCCCTCGAGATCGACCTGGGCCAGTACCTCGCCGACACGGCCGACCGCACCGAGAGCTACAACTACAAGCTCCACGGCGTCCTCGTCCACTCTGGCGACGTTCACGGCGGCCACTACTTTGTCCACATCAAGCCCTCCGCCAACGGTCGCTGGCTTCGCTTCGACGACGATCGCGTCGTCCCCGTCACCGATCGCGAGGTCCTCGAGGACAACTTTGGTGGAGAGAGCCTGGGGCCGAATGGAGCGGCACATCCGCCGGCGAAGCCTCCGCTCAAGGGCGCGATGAAGCGCTTCACCAACGCTTACATGCTCGTCTACATTCGCGAGTCCAAGGTCTCGGAGATCCTCGAGTCGATTTCGACGGAGCAGGTTCCTGAGCACCTTCGTGAGTCCTCGGCTCTTGTTGGGCTGTGGAAGGTGGCTGATGGAGTTGTGCACGCGCAGGGATTCGACTGGATCGCGAGCGGAAAGATGCGGAGCTCAAGAAGCGGGAGCGCGACGAGCAGCATCTCTACCTCACCACCAAGGTGCGTTTCCAGTGCTCGCATGGTTCCGAAGGACGTTCAGCTGACGGCTTCCTCCCCAGGTCATCACCGACAAGACGTTCGAGAGCCACCAAGGTTTCGACCTCGCGACGTTCGACGACCGAACGATCCCCGCCACCGAACTCCCCAGCTACCGCGTCCTCAAGTCGCAGCCCTTTGTCGACTTCCGCGCGCAGATCGCCAAGGAGCATGGCTACGCGCCCGAGGACGTTCGGCTTTGGGTCCTCGTCAACAGGCAGAACAAGACGGTTCGCCCCGACGCGCCTGTCTCGGACCAAGATCCCACCATGAGTGCGTTCGCTCAGGACTGCTTTCGCTTGGACTGGACGCTGATGGAGTTCGCGCAGCCATGGAGACGGTTCGCGACAAGATGGCGTCAAGGCAGCAGGACCTCAAGCTCTACCTCGAGTACATCGACCCCGAGATGAAGGCGCAGTGGACCAAGACGCACGGCAACGAGTCGCCCATCATGGTCTTTGTCAAGCACTTTGACGTCGCGCACCAGACGCTCAAGGGGACCGGTCACTTTTACGTTCATCGGCACATGCGCGTCTCGGATCTCGCCGTCATGATCAACGAGCGCAAGAAGTTCCCGCCTAATACTCCGCTCAAGATCTACGAGGTTCGTTCGCGGCTTGTTTTGGGGTTCAGCGGGGAGTGGAGCTGATCGCGCGGTTTTGGTGGGTTCGCAGGAGATTAAGCCCAACATGATCGAGTTGATGAAGATGAAGGCGACCTTCCTTCAGAGCGAGATCCAGGACGGCGACATCGTGTGCTTCCAGGTCGACATGACCGAGAAGGAGTGAGTTTTCTACGCCTTGAGCTGTCACTGAGTGGGGAGCGATGACTGACGACTCGCTCGAGCAGGACTCAGGACCTCGACAAGCAGAGCATGTTCACGACCCCGATCCAGTTCTACGACTTTTTCCTCAACCGCGTCGTCGTCTCGTTCAAGCCCAAGTTCGAGGACCCCGAGCCCAAACCCGAGTTTGAGATCGTCTTGAGCAAGAAGAACTCGTACGAGCAGGTACGCAGCGTTCCCCTCCCTTCCTCTTCGCAACCATTCCTAACGCCGCCGTCGCCTGCTGCAGATGTCGACCAAGGTCGGAGAGCACCTCAAGCACGATCAGTTCAAGTTGCGCTTCACGCAGTCGAACGGCCAGAACGGAGCGCCAAAGACCATCATCCGGCGGCAGGCCAACTTGACCGTCGCCGAGCTCATTCAACCGAGCTACATGTCGACGACGACCAACCTCCTCTACTACGAACTGTTGGACGTCAGCATCGTCGAGCTCGAGACGAAGAAGAGCTTGAAGATCACTTGGGTCGGTCCGACGAACAAGGACGAGGTGCGTCTTCCTCCCTCCTCTCCTTTCGAGACTTTGGGGGACTGAACTCTGTGGCGAACGCAGGGCTCGCATTCGTTCCTGCTGCCGAAGAACACGTCGATGCACGAAGTGGCGCAGGAGCACCTTCGCAAGAACGTCAACCTCGCCGAGGAGGGGTCGGGCCAGATCCGCATCTTTGAGATCCAGAACGGGCGGCTGCAGAAGTTCTTCAGCGGGAGCGAGTTGGTGCGCGAGGTGCCGGATTCGACGGACCTGTTTGCCGAGGTGCGTTTTGCGTTTCTGTGGCTTGGGGGATGGATTGGGAATAGGGAAGCTGATGCGTGCTTTTTGGTGGTGGTGTAGGAGATTCCGCTGGACGAGGCCAAGGCGGATGAGACGTCGCGCATCGTGCCGGCATATCACTTCAGCAAGGAGCCGACGCGAGTGCACGGCATTCCCTTTGGGTTTGTTCTCCTTCCCGTGCGTTCCTCTCCCTCGCGCGTTCCTTGGAGGTTCTCCTCTGACTCTTGGGCACGGTTGCAGGGCGAGAAGTTTGCGGACACGAAGAAGCGACTGCAAGCACGAACGGGGACGAGCGACAAGGACCTCGCCAAGATGAAGTTTGCGCTCGTCCTCTTCTCCCAGTACTGCAAGCCTTCGCCCATTCTCGAGGGTACGTTCCTTTCGCTTCTCTTCTTCAAGACGCGCTCGTCGCTGACGTTCTTCGACTGGCGCAGACGACGTGATCTTTGATCACAAGTGGGTGAACGAAGACTTCTTGGGACTCGACCACCCGCCTCCGAAGCGGCCAGGAGAGAAGGGAGTCTTTATCCGTGCGTCCTCTCTCGCTGCGCTCTCGCAGGTCGCTGACGTCTTCCGCGCAGGATAATACCCCTCCTCGCCGTCGTCCCTCTTCCCCCTCCGCACTATCCCCTTTTAACCTGTCCCTTTTTCTCTCCTTTCCTTCTCGCTGTGTTAAGAATTACCGTGGAATGCGAGGCTGCGTTCTGCTGTACGCTCGACTGGGCTTTCGATGGAAAGGAAGAGCGACTGGTACACTTGCGTTCTGCGTTACTGCTGCGGCTAACGACCCCTCCAACCCTACTCAACCCGACTCCTGCTCCCCCCCCGCCTTCCACACCTCCCATCTCCACTGCCAAGGCCTCGTAGCAGCCTTCAACGCCGGCCACATGAGCCCAGCTTGCAAGCGCCACAGCTGCCGATTGTAAGCCGCGTAATGCTCCTTTGTCGAAGCGAGGTGGTGCGCGTAGAAAGGGGAAAGGTCGACCTCGGTCCCTTCCACGACGGGGTGTTTGACGAGGTACGCATCGCGCGCGAGGAGGAAGGCGGTGTTGGTCCTGGCCCAGAAATCCTGGTTGAACCCATCGACGCGGTACCGGGTTAAACGCCATTCGAGGTCGGCGGCGTGGAGCTTTTGTTTCGTTTGCTGCAGACGGAGTTGAGCGCGGTTGGCGGCGATGGACGAGGAGGGGAATTCGGAGAGGGAGTAGGGGTGGATGGAGAGGGGGAACGAGGTGGATTGGGGGAGGGAGGGGAAGAGGGGAGCGTAGAACATTGGCCGGAGGTTGGAGAGCTGTGTGCGCGCTTGTTAGGTGGGAGGGGTGGGCTGGAGGGGAGAGAAGCGTACCGGACAGGGAGGACCGATGAGATCGCGAGAAGGGAGTTGGTCGAGTCCTCGAGGTAGGCGAACTCGACGCGCTACTGGTAAGCCTGCCGTAGCTGCTTGAGCTCTTGATAAACTCATCGCGAGTGGGGGAGGGAGCGAAAGGAGCGATGGTGTCCAAGTCGTTTTGGCTCAGACGACGTTGAGCGTTTGTTGACTCCTCCGCCTCTCTCTCTCCCCTCCCTCCACCTCGAAAGCGACTTCTCGCTCGACTCTGAACTCAGCGCGGCACTCCAGGCTCACCCACTCTTGCCCCGCCCTCCCCTTCTTCGCTCGACAACCGGGAACAACAACAAACGACTCTGACGTCGCCGCCCATGTCGACGCCACCAGCCTGGCTCCTGCCAGACTTTGACCCGTCCAAGATCAAGGTAGCAGAGCTTCGAGGTATTCTCCTGCAGCACAGCGTGAGCCCTCTGCGTTTCAACCACCAGCGCGGGAGGGAGAGCTTACTTCAACCCTCCGACAGATTCCCTACTCGAGCACGGCCAAGAAGGGAGAACTCGTACAGGCATTTGAGACCAGTATCAGGCCTCACGCAAAGGTAGGCTTCCCCGTTCGAGTAGGGAGCACCGCTAACCCCAACGCCTCGCAGACTCTCCTCGCCCAAGTGCACCAAGTCCGAGCCTCCACCGACGGTATCCTCGACGGCGAGTCGCAGGATGGATCTCTCGCAGAGCTCAACACTTCAGAAGACGAGGAGCCCAAGCCGAAAGTCAAGGCGCGACCGAGGAAGAGCGCGGCGGGAGCGCGCAAGGGCAAGGCGAAGGCGGTGGGAGCTGAGAGTGATGACGCAGAGGTGAGTAGGGACTGGGGTGGGTGGAGAGAGGGGAAGCTGATGCCTAGGTTACGACAGCCGGAGTCTGTCAAGCGACCTCGCGCGCGCAAGTCGACTCAGATGGCCGAAGTCACGATGGAGCTGCTCTCCGACGAGGAGCCAGTGGTCGAGGAGCCAGCTGTCGAGGTGCCACGCAAGCGTCGTCAAAGCAGTGTGCGTCTCTTACTATTGGCTCCTTGGTGCGTACTGACCTTTGGCGAGCAGGCTGGCCCCGAGGAGCACAAGCGCCTCAAGAGTGATAGCTCTCCCGCGGACAAGGTTCGTCGAGTTCCCGCTTTCGCTGAGGCCACCTCGCAGCTGCTAATGCGCTTTTTAGGACCGACGCCAATCGCTCAAGTACGAATCTGGTCCGGAGAGCGGCTTCTCCGACTTCAACCCTTTCCAGTCTGGCGAAGACAGTCCCGAGGCGAAGCCCCGACGTCGCAAGGTAACTCTTCCTCACGTTCCTTCGCACCCCGAGCTAATCAAGACGTTCCCCTAGTCCTCGATGGGTCCTCAACGCCCTCGAAGCTCGCTCGCAGGCCCATCGACTTCCGCATCCGCTCGCAAGAGTCTCCCCGCCCCCTCGACCTCTGGACAGCTTGGCTCCTGGAAGACCTCCGACGCCGATATTCCCCCTTCCCCCGCCATCCCAGCTCGATTCCTGGATACTCCCAACCGTCCTGTCGCCAGTGGGAGCTCGCACGCTACGCCTGGCGTCAAGTACATGATCCCTCTCGACCGCGTCAAGCGTACGCCACCCGATTCCGAGCTCGCCAAGCTTCAGCGGAAGCTCGGGATCTTTGAGCAGGAGGATCGAGTCGAGGATGAGGTCGAGGATGAGGTCGAGGATCAAGTCGAGGACGTCGTTGAGCAGGTCTTTGAGGAGGCGCCTCGCCCTTCGCCTCGCACGAGGGAGTCGCGCTCGAAGGATGGACCTCGAGATGGAGTAGCCCGGACGGAGATCAGGAAGACCCCAGCGCCAAAGAAGGGCAACAAGGTCGTCGTTGGCGGTCCTCGTCGCTCCATCCCCGCATCAAGCATCGTCACCAGGAAGCCCTCCTCGCTCGTCAAGTCTGAAGCGATCCAACGCATCAGCCTCGGCTCCGTCGTCCTCGGCTTCCTCCTCTGCCTCCTCTGGTGGCGCGAAGAGAAGATCGCCGCCGGATTCTGCGACACGGGCAGCACCTCGAACGCCCTCGTCGCCTCCCGAACCGGCTCCCTCACCCTCCCGACCTGGCTCCCTCCTCCCCCTCCCCAGATCCTCTCCTTCCTCGACTCCTCCCACCTCCGACCATCCTGCACCACCTGCCCCGCGCACGCCATCTGTCGCGACGGGTCCTTCCTCACCTGTGCACCCGAGTACGTCCCTCGCGTGCACCCGCTCTCGCTCGGAGGACTTTTGCCGTTCGCACCGATCTGCAGGCCCGATACGGAGAAGTTGATGGCGGTCGCGATGCAGGCTAGTAGAGCTGCTGGGGCGCTGAGGAAGAGGAGGGGAGAGGTGGTGTGTGGGAGTGGGGAGAAGGGGAGGAAGGGGGAGGGGAAGGGGGAGGCGTGGGTTTATGGGCTTGGGAGGGGGGAGCTGCTCGAGGCGTTGATGAGGGAGTACGAGGTGAGCTTTTTATTTCGTTTCTGGGAAGGGGATAGGGGGCTGATGAGGGGTGCAGGAGTCGGATTCGCCGTTCGAGTCGGATGTGATGGAGGAGATTGATAGGCTTGCTCTTGCGGATCTCGAGGCGCACGATGAGGTCGTTACGAGCGAGGAGGAGTGCGTCCTTGCTTTCTCCCCAGTCTCTGATTGCTAATGCTTTAAAACCCCTGCAGCAACGAGCTCTGGTACGCGTCCAAGACTGCCGACATGCCTCTTTCTTGCCGAGCTCGACGCGCCGCCATTCGCCACGCTGACAAGCACAAGTCCGAGATCTCAGGTGCGTCTTCTCCTTCCGAACCGCAAGGCTCTCGCTGACCTGATCGAACAGGTCTTGTCTCTGCGCTTCTCGCGATCCTCTGGCTTCGTGCGAAGTTTCGGAATCGCCAGGTCGAAGGCAAGCGAGTGCGTCAGCTCGTTCAAGCTACGTTGCAGCACCTTCGCGACCAGGTACGCTGCCTCCCCTCTCCTCTCAAGGAATCGTCCTGATCTCCATTGATTACACAGGAACGACTCCACTACATCGACCCCGTCCTCTCCACCACCGCCCACGTCGCACCTTCGCACCTCCGAGACCTCGTCCTGCAGGAAGAGCACTCGCCCGCCCGACGTCAACTCCTCTGGAAGCAGGTCGAGAAGGTCGTCGAAGGCAATTCTAACGTCCGCGCGAAGCAGGTCGAGCTGAATGGGGAGGAGACGAGGGTTTGGGAATGGGCGGGTCAAAGGGACCTTCATGTCAGTTGGGACAAGCCGCAGTCGCCTGGGACGGGGCTGTACCCGACTCTACCGTAGCGAGCAGCTTCTGATCTGTAACAAACTCCTTCGAAAGCGATGTACAAATGCAGCGATTCAACCTCGTCCCATCGTCTCCTCCTGCTTCTCCTTCTCGAACCCACTCCCCCGCTGAACCTCTGGCGAACAATCCCCCTCGTACCGCTCCTCCCGTCCTCCCCCTCCCTGTCCCTCGCGATAATCCAGCGACATAGTCGAAGGGTTCAACCACTTCTTGCCCCCCGCGCCCTCCAAATCCGTCGTCGAAGGCGCGAAAGCCGACGGCATCTCGAACGCCCCATTATCATCCCCCTCATCATACGCGTGTCCCGTCCGAGCCCACCCCCTCCCTCCTGCTAGTCCCCTCCCAGCTCCTGAAGCTCCCTCGCTACGTTGTACGCGATTGCGCCAGCGGCGGAAGAGGAAGTAGGCGGTGAGGAGGACGATGAGGAGGATGCCGAGGCCTGTGACGAGGCCGATGAAACCGCCTGCGGTGAGAGAGGTTAGTGAGGCGTCTTGTACGCGTCTTCGAGAGGGAGAGGGGCGGACCTTTGGAGCCGGCGATGGTAGGGCCGCGGTAGGTGGAGGAAGGCTGGAGGAGAAGAGGTCAGTAACAGCTTGCTCTGGGTGCGAGGGAGTTGGGTGAGGGAAGGCGGAGGAGGTGTGGTGTGGTGCGTGCCCGGAGAGCTGCGAGCAGAGTAGCCTCTCGAGCAGGAGTGGCGGAGGGGGAGACTAAGCACCGACAGGGCGGTTTAGCTTACTGGTAGGGCGTCGTAGTTGGTTCCAGACTGCGAAAGGGGACGGATCAGTGTCGTTGCGTCGGGAGAGAGCGCGAGGAGGAGCTCACGGGCAGGTTGCTGGCAGCTACACCGCCTCTTCTGTTGAGAGTACGAGAGCCTTGCATTCTAGGGTAGGGCGACGAAAGGCTCCTTTGACCGGGTCAGAGGGAGAGGGAGAAGAGCCCAAGACGTCGAGCTCGTCGACGCTCCCAGCTTTACCTCCCGCCTTCGCCCTCGTCCTTCTCACACCCCAGCCAAGCAACTTTTTCAGCAGGGCCAAGCTCTACGCCAAATCCATCTCAGCAAGTCCACCTCCTTTAGTACGCTTCCCCGATCCATGTCGGTCCAGAGGTTGCTCGTCGTGGGAGGGAATGGATTCGTAGGGTCCGCAGGTAAGCCCCCTTCCGCCATGTGAGGTAGATCGGAGGAAGCTGATCCACTCGCGCTCCTCCAGTCTGCCGTGCAGCAGTTGCTCGAGGTTGGGAGGTCGTCAGCTTGAGCCGGAGTGGGAAGCCATTCGCGAACGCCAAGGGTCACTCCCCCGCCTGGGTCAAAGACGTACGCTCCAGAGTGCTCCAGCGTTGGGATCGACAGCTGAACCTAGGCTCGACAGGTCGATTGGCGCGCAGGCTCCTCCTTCGATCCCTCGACCTACGCCGCTCTCCTCCCGACTACCACTGCCCTCGTCTCGACTCTTGGGATCCTCCTGGAAGGCGAGTACAAGAGTAACGGGGCGGTGAACCCTTTGGGAGTACTGCGCGGTATTGCAGAGACGGCGATGGGAGGGCGAGGGAACCCCTTGAGATCGGCACGTCCGAGCACTTACGAGCAGATGAATCGCGACGCTGGTGAGTCCCAGCTGTGTGCAAGGAGGGCAGCAAGCTGATTGTGAATTGCAGCGCTGGCTCTGTTTGATGCGTTCGCTGCGTCTGCGCCTTCCTCCAACACCCCATCCCCTTTCGTCTACCTGTCCGCGGAGGACATCTTTCGCCCCTTCATCTCTCCTCGATACATCGAAACGAAGCGAGAAGCCGAGCAGGCAATCCTGGAACGACTAGACAACGCTTCAGCGGACTCGAGCTCGCGACAGCGCAGTATCCGACCCGTCTTCGTTCGACCGAGTGCGCTCTTCCTCCTGCGATGATCGAAGCCCATCTGACTTGCGCTCCCACAGGCCTCATCTACCACCCCCACGTCAACCCGATGTCAACCCTCCCCGCCACAGTCCTGGACGTCTCATCGCGAATCCAGTCCCTCCTGCCTCCTCCCCTCCGCGCATCCCACATCTTCCCCTCCTCCGCCTCCCGCCTCCCTCTACCCCCAGCATCAACCTCTCTCGCCTCTCTCCTCTCGATTCCACCAATACACGTCGACACGATCGCCGAAGCGATCTGTTCGAGCATCTCGGACGACGAGGTTGAAGGAGTGGTGGATGTTAGAAGGATGCGGAGGATGGCGGGGTTCGATGATGCGTGGGACAAGGAGGCAGCGGGAGTGCAGTACTAGGCTTGGTGAGGAAGAAAGGAGCTAGATTGATTCCCTCCTACCACGCCCGCAATCCTCCTCGCCTCCTACATGTTCTCCATCTCTCGCAACATCGCCTCCGCCTCCTCGTCCTCGTCGAATCCCGGATCCTCCTGCTCCTCCTGCTCCTCCCGCTGCTTCAGAGCCACCGCGACAGGCACCTTGCCCTCGATCGCAGCCGCCTCGAGCTCCGCCATCATCGCCTCGTCGTCGTCACCAAAGAGATCGTCAAACTCGTCGAAATCCACGTCTTGAGGCGGAGCGGCCTTGGCGAGGGGTGGGACGTGGTGCTGGGGAGAAGGTCTTCGTTCGGGTTCGGCTGCTGGAGATCCTGCTTCGTTGTCCGAATCGTCGCCGGCGGCGAGGCGAGCTGCTTTCGTTGCGGCCTGCTTGGCTTCGTCGCGGTACTCCTTGAGCGCGCGCTGGAGAGATGGGAGCGTGAGCTCTAGGGAGAGGGAGAGGGAGAGACGGTCGTACCTGGACGGTTCGCTTGTGGCAGAGCTTCTCGACCGTTTGGAGGGTGTCGCGGAGGTTCGTCTTGGGGTACATTTGGTGCGCCCAGAGCTGATACATCGTCATCAACCGCTTCAGGTCCTTTGTCTGCAGTTTCAATACACGTTAGCGGGGCCCAGTGACCTCGAGAGACGTGTAACTCACCTCGAAACCCTTGCCCCCGACCTTGAACCTCTTGATGTCCCCCTGCAGCTTGGGAAACCCACTCGGTCCCAGCAACCTCGTCTCATCCATCCTGGCCACCACGCGCTTCTTCTTGACCGCCACCCCATCCACATCCTCTCCACCATTGACCTTGTCCACGTTGAACGCGTCGTCGAGATCCATCGCGACGTTGTCGAACGCGTGCGGGTCGAGTCGTTTTGGGAGAGGAGCGTTCGCGACGTCGTCCAGATCGCCAAAGAGGTCATCGTCCGAATCGCTGTGGGCGTCGTCGCCTAGGAAGCGGGGAGCGGGCCTGCGTGCGGCGGCGGCGGCGGGAGGGGGAGGGGGAGAGCTGGACGCGTTTCTAAAGAGCTGGCGGTTCCGGCTGACGGCGGCCACGTCTTCGTCGGAGGAGGACATGCGAGTGGGCTTGGAGGAGTACGAGTGGCGGGCGCGCTGGGAGGGGTTGGGGAGGAAGGAGACGAGGGCAGAGGCGACGAGAACGCGTTCTTCGCTGCTCGCGACTGCCCTCAGCTTTCCCCCTCCTCTTGCAGATGGATCCTTCTAGTCAAGACAGCTCGGCTCTGCCATATCAGCCACGCCACCGCCTCACCGAAGCCCACTCCGTCCTCATCCCCATCTCCCGAGTCGAACTCGCCCAAATCCAGACGAGCGCCAACCCTCTCCGCACTCGCCCTCCCTCCTACGCCACCTCTGCACCCTCGGCTTCCACCTCCACCCTTCCCTCACTCCCTTCCGGTCTCCCCCAACGTCCTTCAGCCGCCGCAGCTCCGAGCAACGGCCACCACGATGCGAAGCGACCCTTGCCGGCGACGGCGACGGACGGTGGACAGTACAAGCGCAAGAGGCCCAACGAGGACGTGAGGGCTGTGGCAGATCACTGTGAGCTCTGGTGGGGTGGTAGAGCTGGGCTCTGGAGCTGATTCCCCGACGCAGACAACGCACGGCCCAACATCGGTCGGGAGGCACGTCGAGACTCGCCCATCATCGGCCTCAAGAACTTTAACAACTGGATCAAGTCGGTCCTGATTGCCAAGTTTGGTCGGAGGGAACGGGACAGAAGCGTGCCGCGAGTCAAGGTGCTGGATTTGGGCTGTGGGAAGGGGGGAGACTTGCAGAAGTGGAACAAGGCGGGGACGGACGAGTATATTGGGATCGGTGAGTACGCGCGAGAGCTTGGTTTTGGTGTGGGCTGGAGCTGAGGTGGCTGGGAAAACGCAGATCTGGCGATGGTGTCGGTGGAGCAGGCGCGATCTCGCTGGGAGGAGCTTCGAGGTGCCAAGTTCCAGGCCGCCTTCTTTGCTCTGGACTGCTACGAGGTGCGTTGCTTTTGCCAGCTGTGGGAGGTCGGGAAGAGCTGACGGGGTTGCAGCGCTCGATTGCGGACGTCTTCCAACCAGTCCACATTGAACGGCCATTCGACGTCGTGAGCATGCAGTTCTGCCTCCACTACGCCTTCGAGAGCGAAAGCAAGGCTCGCATGATGCTCGACAATGTCACTCGATATCTACGACCAGGCGGCGTGCTCATTGGAACGATTCCCGACTCTCGCAACCTCCTGTGAGTTGACTCTCCGCGTGCACCAGTTGGGAGCTGACTAGTTCTCGCAGTGCACGGCTTCAAGAGCTTCCAGACGATGGAGAGCCGCTTCGCTTTGGGAACTCGGTCTACCAGGTCCAGTTTGACGAGCTGGATCCCACGCCTCGGTTCGGTCATCGCTACACCTTTTTCCTTCAAGATGCGGTCGAGGAGGTACCAGAGTACGTCGTGTATTGGGAGGAGTTTGAGCAGTGCGTCCTCGTCTTGCTCGTTCTTCCTGAGTGGCGACTGACGCTCTTCCAGATTGGCGCGCGAGTACGGCCTCGAGCTCACCTACCACGAGGATTTTCAGCAGATCTTTGTCAACGAGCGCGAGGATACTCAGTTCTCGGAGCTGCTCACGAGGATGAAGGTCGTCGATGCTGGTGGGGATACGGAGATGACGGTGGATCAGTGGGAAGCTGCGAGTGCGTTGGTTCCTGAGCTTTATCGGGGTGCTCGGCGTGCTGACGGCTCTGTTCTTTCGCAGACCTTTACGTGGGATTTGCCTTTACGAAACTTTAGGCCTAGCTTTGCAAGGCAGCCTTTCCATCCTCTCGAGTTCCGCTGGACGCCACTGCTCTCCAGCTCCTTCTTCTTCGCGGTGACTTGCGACCCAGCTCCTCGAGGACAGTCAAACTATCTCGCTCTTTTCCTTCAGCTCTCCCAGCAATGCGTCCACCCGGGTCCTCAAGACGTATCCCAATCCAAGCGCGTCAAGAAGAGCTCCCTTCAATCAGGCTTGTTGATCTTCGCAGCCCCCATATTCCAGCAACCCGACACCTTTGATGCCTTGACAACACGTGCCGCCTGAGCTTGCTCCGAGTCTCCGCTTTGTTTCCTGGAGATCCACACTGTCAGTCAAACAAAACACTGAATGGTGCTGCGGGAGGGACGCGCCCAAGGCACGGCAGGTTTGCCGGTTCCACAGTTTACATTCACTGAGTATTTTCATACCGCCAGAGCAGCGGGAAGGAAGATTGTTGGGGAGTGTGAGCAAGTGGGAGCGAGCGGGGAGGATTCGATCTGTGAGCGAGAGGATTGATGCTCCTCCCGTTGAGGAGGTGCTCTCTTGAAATAGATTAATAGCACTGCTTTTGTGGGTCGTGGAGAAGAGAGAAGAGTTGATTGGGAGGGAGGTGAGGCAGTGAGAGTGGACCGAGATGGGAGCAGGTTGAATTTTCGGATTCCAGGATGGCAGACCTGGAAGGTAGCTCCATCAAAGGCCGATTGGCTCAGTTGTTAGCGCGTGAGATTGGTAGTCAACGTACACACCTTGAGAGGAGCGGGCGGGAGAATGCGAGCAAGTGGGGGCGAGCTGGGAGGATTTAATCTGGGCAGAGTGAGAGGATTGATGCTCCTTCTTTTTGCTGTCTTGGACTAGATTAATAGCACTGCTTTTGTGGGTCATGGAAGGGAGAAAAGAGAGAGCTGACTTGGAGGAGGCGGAGCAGCGAGAGTGGACCGAGATGGGAGCAGGTTGGATGTTCGGATTCCGGGATGGCAGACCTGGAAGGTAGCTCCATCAAAGGCCGATTGGCTCAGTGGTTAGCGCGTGGGGCTGTTATTCCTCACAATACGAACACCTCGAGGTCGTCAGTTCGAATCTGACATTGGTCGCTTTTTGGCCAAGTGCCCAAGGCGTCCGTCCATATCGGGCATCGAGGTGCGAGGTTGAAGCTATTGTCAACGTCAGCTGCAAGGACCGACTACTTTGGGGGGTGACCAATAACGATACGGTGCCTGTGCTACAGTGAAGAGGCGAGAGCTTGGCTCTACAAGAGCAATGGTTCTAAGCGAACCTCTGCTTGGAGCGAGAAATCCACTCCGCAGCTGCGTATCTGGCCTTGCCAGCAATTTTTCTCGCAAGAGGACCAGTCTTGGTCTGACCTGGAGATCCTCAGGGCACTAAGCTCGACGCTTGGTCCCTCCGGAGTTCCGGAGTTCCGGAGCCCGGTCGTGTCAATCCCCTCCCCCGAGACTGAACCAGGCAGAAACGATTCGCAGGCGCCCCCCGCCGCGCCCGCGGAAGTCCCAAGTCGCCCTGCAAGAAGCGTACCGAGCAAGAAGCGTGCGGAGCGACAGAGCTTCGAGCCATCACCGGTGCATCACCCCTCGCTCCCCCATCCTCTCCAGGCAACTCGCGATGCCCCAAAAGCACCACTACAACCCACTTCTTGCAATGCCCAAGCCGTACTAAAAAGAAAATACTCCACACAGAAACCCCGCCTCACTCCTCCCCCTCGCCCGCAGTCCTCTTCCCAAGCTTCCTACTCTCCACGCCCGAACTCATCCCCAATCCCTCCCTCTCCACCGCCGCTTCCAAAGCCGTAAGGTCCAACTGGGAGCGCGAGCGAGAACGACCTTGGCGGCGGTACCTCGAGCCAGTTTCGGACGCGGCGGTGGCGGGGGTTTCGATCCCTCCCTGCTCGCGCGTGAGGATGTGGATGACCTGCGCTGGCGGTTAGAAAAAGTGAACGAGAGGGAGGAAGAGGGAACGTACCTCGTCGTAGTCGGGTTCGTCGGCAGAAGTGTACCCCGACACGTAGCCCGAGTGCGTGGCGCCGCCTTCGCTCTGCCCGTCCGAATCGTGCGCAGTCACTTTCGCTTGCGAAGACCAGCCAAAAAGGTACTCGTCGACCCAGCCTGCACAAACATCAGCTCCTCGCCTCGTCGCGGAGAGAGAACGAACGCACTCAAAGGGTGATTGAAGAATGTTCCCTGCCCTCCTTGGCCGTAGGTCGACCTCCTCCTCGACATGGTCGGCATCACAGGCGGCGGTACCGAAGTCGGAGGGATGATGCGCGTCTCCCTAAAGTCCTCGAAGAGCTGCGGACCAAACTCGTTGACAACGACGGAGATGTCGTGCTGGAGCGTCGCGCGCATCGTCCGGAGCTTGTCGAGTTGCTTCTCGTTGCCGGGAACGACAGAGAGGAAGAGAGGTCGAAGAGATCTACGCCCGTCGTCAGTCCCGAACGACACTCCCAAACTCTGCAAACGCACTTGTAGACGTCCATCCCAACCTCGCCAAACTTGAGCGCCGAGTACCCGATGAGAGGCAGTCCCGCCATCGTGGCGATGGGAGCGTAGATCTTGTACTTCCTCGGCAGGTCGTAGCGGAACGCGAGGTAGGTCGCTCCACCGGCGTAGATGCTGTAGAGCGCCGGAGCTCCAGCGAGAGCGACGAGGACTTTCCAAGTCGCGAGGACGTCGTTGCCCTTGATCTTGACCGTCGACGCTGCGAGAGCCTCTGCGCACGAGCATCAGCAAGGTCCACCCCGAATTCGAGGACCGAACGAACCCTTGGCCTTTTGACGACTGATGATGCCCGCCGCGATAAAGATGGGACCGTTGAGGACGACTCCAGGCAGGGCGAGGACTCCCCAGGCGCTGAAGAGGCCGAATCGGTAGAGGAGGAGGATGAGTGACCTCCAAAGCGGCCGCTTGACTTGCTCGATCTGCATGGAGACGAAATCAGCTCGCAAGCTCGCAGGCGACGAACGACCCGGAACGAACCTGGTGGTCCTTGAGACCCATGTACCGCAAAAGCGTGTTGTACTCTTTGACGCGCAGCGAGAGTTCCTTGAGCTTGGGCTCGTCCTTGTAGACCTCGTACCCGGCAATGAAGCGCTTGTTGAGTTCGACAATCTGTCCGAGCGTGAGGTGCTGCCCAGGAGGACGATACAGCCTCCTCGTCGCTTGAATGAGCTGCGACAGACCGCACGAATCAGCTCCCACCACGAAAGGACCGGATCGGATCGAGGAACGCACCATCAACGTCTCGTAATCCGGCGCCCGCACCGTAACGCTCTTGAGCCCATCGACGACCAACTCCATCATGCCCCCGATCGCCTCCCTCTTCTTCTCTCCTCCCTTCTCAAAGTCCTGCACAAACTCGGGCGGGATCTCAATCGGGCTCCCAAACTCGACGACGGCGCGCGAGCGGAACCGATGCGGGTGAAAGTAGGACAGGCCGACGGGGACGATGCGGAGACGGAGGGAGGGGTTTGAGGAGAGGGCGCCGAGAGCCATGATGGAGACGCCGGCTTTGAGGGGGAGGAGGTCGGTACGGTCGTGCGAACCGCCTTCGGGGAAGATGCCGATGCAGCCTCCTTCCTTGAGCTTTTGGTACACGGAGCTGTACATGCGCGTTTGGTCGACGTAGGGGAGGATCTGCGCTCGCTGGTCGTTAGTGCGGTTCAAGAGGAGTGAGGCGCGAGCAACGCACCTTGAACGAAACGCCTTCGGGCTTCTTGCGCAGCCCCTCGGACGCCTTCTTGTTAAACTCCTTTTTGATCCGGAGCCGGTTGTCGTCGAGGACCTCGACGACTTCGGCCGTCGCGTTCCCCAGTCCTCGCGCGAGCATGATCTGCTTGCGCGGGGCAAACTCGGAAGTAAAGGACGTGTTGAAGCCAATGACGACGAGCGAGTCGTCCTCGGAGAGAGTAATGGTTCCATGGCCTGGCTTGGCCATGTCCTGAGCGCGAGCGACAGGAACTGTGAGCGAGGGTCAGTGGGGGAGAACGGAGTCCGCGGGGAGGGGGGAACGTACTGCTCTGCATGAGTTTGGCGGCCTGGCCGATGAAGCGACGGTGCATGCTCTTCTCTGCTACGAGAAAAGAGATGCGCCTGCCTGCCTCGCGACGAACCTCGGACATGAGGAGGAGAGGATCAAGGAACTAGTGACGCGCACGAGGAGAGCCGTTAGCTCCCCAGCTCCTCCCCAAGCTCCTGCACAGAGAACGAACGCACCTGGTTGTGGTGAGGACCAACGACAAATATGACGGCTCCTTCTCCCTCCCTAGGCACCTTCCACGCTCCGCGACTCCTGATCTCGCGGAAGAAGAGGTTGATCATCGCCTTCCACATCATGACGAGGAGGTCGTAAAACATGTTGGAGGCGAGCGAACCCCGCTTGTGAAGTGCCATGGCGATTCGGCGAATGAGGGCGCGGGCGAGGCGGATGAGGGGGGAGGGGAGGAGGAAGCGAAGGCGTCGGAGGGAGGAAGGGACGACGACTAGGAAGGTCTTGAGGAGGGTGCGAAGGTCCTGGACGGTCGATTCGAGGGTGGGAGGAGGGTCCTTGGGTTCGTTGGGGCGAGGAGGGGAGGTGGAAGAGCCGGTGCGACGACTGTTGGACGAATGCCAAGTTGGGGCGCTGTAGGTCCGTTCCGGGCTACGAGAGGTCGACGCGTGGCGGGGATGGGACGAGTTGAGCCTCGACGAGACGCGGCTGAGAGGTGCAGAGGAGGGGTACCGGGGAGGATCCTCAAAGTGAGTGTGGCGAGGAGTGCGGCACTCGATGGGCGAGGAGGGAGTCGAAGCCGTGGGAAGGGGAGTGGCGCCTTCCTGCGCGTCCTGGGCTGAAGTTGTGGGTGGAACCGAGGTGGTCGAGATGGAAAGGGGAGGTGCAGGCGCTGGCGGAGTGACTGGGTCCAACGAGAGAAGCTCTTGGACGTGGAGAGAGCGTGGAGAGAACGTTGGGGCGTCTGAGTCGAGCTCGAGTTTGGTTGGGACTGGTCTGGCGTCGGGCTGAGTTGCGTCCTGCTCGTTGGAGGAGGTCATACCTGCTTGTCAAGGCGTCCTGTTGGAGCTGCCAGGGAGGTCGTTGAAGGTGGTCAAAGGACCTGGATCGGACACCGTGATTTCCTCCCCTTTGGCCAGCGCGGGGCCAAAGCCGACCTAGTCGATCTTTCCCGCTAAACACGTCCCTCTTTGTACCGGCGGGTTCCGCTCGTTTCAGGCGCCGTAACACGCTGTATCTTGGTATGTACGAGAAAGAGCAGCCGGAGAAGATCCTCGGCGAACGAGATTGAGCTCGAGAAAAAGCGCAGTTTAAGCTGGGATAGACCCAGGAATGGTGCCGGCTCGTCGACAACGACTTCAGCGCTGCGGGATCTGTGCTAAACAATCAAAAAATCGAAAGGAATTGCTCGGGAACGAAGTGAGGAGAAGTGTGTTGTGCGTCATTTCTGCGGTTCGAGCTCCGGATCCCCTCGCTCGAAGCTCGAATCCTCTCTTGATCTCTCTCCACCCGCTCAAGACTCATCACCTTCACGCAACCCAAACCCACTCAACAACCCATCACTATCATCATGCCTGTGAGTCCGATCTCACGAGCGAGATCTCATCTCTCGCAAGTTACAGCACCTGACCTCCTCTCCCCCCCAGGCCTGCGGATGCCCCGACGTCGCCCAAGCCGATGGCTCTATCTCCAAGTGCGAGTGCACTCCCTGCTCCGGTGGAGATCTCCAGGTGAGCGCGCCCACCTCACCCCCTCTCTTCCCGCTCCAGCCCTGACGCCCATTCCTCCCAGGGCTGCACCTGCAACAAGGCCACTGGCTGCGCGTGCGGTAGCGCTTCCGAGGGGTTCGATTCTCCTTCTCCTCCTTCCTTGTGGCAGAGCTAACGAGACTGGCGCACGCACGCAGAAAGAGCTCGGGGTGCTCGTGCCCCAAGGGAGAGTGCACCTGCGCTTCGTGCCCCTGCCGCGAGGAGGGCTCCTCCGAGACTGTGGCTAAGAAGAGCTGCTGCGGTGGGAAGAAGAGCTGCTGTGGGACCAGCTCGAGCTGCAAGTGCGGCGACGCTTGCAAGGGCGACGCTTGCACTTGCTGAGCGGGCGATTAGGAGGTCTCGGATCGGGATTGGAGGGGGAGGAGGCAATTGCTTGAGAGGGATTTGGGGTGTAACCAGTGCAGTCCGTTGATCTATTCGTCTGGACGCAGACGACTAACAGTCGCCTCAGCTCCGAGGGGAGCAGGCTGGACAGCAGCTCTCGCTGCCAGGTCTTGCTTCTCCCATCCAGGGTACCTCGTATAGCTTTCCTAGAATCCATCCTACGCCAGAAAGCGCCTTGAGGGCTTCGAATCTCAACCTCGCAACACCCTCCCCGCCTTAGAGGACTCTAAATCTCTCTCGAGCCACAAGAAGTTTCCTCCCTACCACGACACCCTCACGCCCACACTTTGCACCCACCAGCTCGAGACATTGCGCCACGCAGGGCCCGCGTCTTCCCCCCCGTCCCGCCCCTTCTCACGACTGCGATGCCACGCCTCTCAAAGCTCACGCTCTTCCTCAGCGCGCTCTTCTGTCTCGCCCTCCTTCACTTCCTCTCCTTGGCCCTCAACACCCCCGTCGACTTTTCCAACGACGAGGACGACAATTGGAGCGAGCGATTGGGCCTCGATCATTATGCGGATTGGGAGGCGGGAGTGACGGACGCGGTGGGGGATGGACTGGGGAAGGTCCGGGAGGGGCTGGGAGTTATCAAGGGAGGACTGGGGTGGGGTGCGAGGAGGGCTAAACTGGGGAGCTTGTACGAGGTGAGTGGGCCTTGCTCGTTGGTACGCGTTGGGGGACGGCGGGCGCGTCGGGAGGAGGCGGCGGTGGGGGGGACGGGTTTGCCGCTTCCAGCTGCTGTCGTACAAAGAGGGGAGCAGCTGATACGGGAGAGAGCAGCGCTGATTGTTCCTTGCAGCTCATCGTCACCTCGAACCCATCTCCAAGACCGGCCTACTACGACCGCCGCACCTCCATCGCTCGCCTCCGCCTCACCTCGACGCGCGTCCTCGGGCACGGCGTCCTCGACAGCTCTTCCGCCGAAGCAGACGACCACGAACAGGCCTTCCCTGGTCGTACGCGGCGACACATCCTCGTCACTGGCGGATTCGGCTCGCTGGGGAAGCACGTCATTCGGGACATGCTCCTGGGGACTCGAACGGGGAGCAACGACGAGGAGAGTGGCGAGGACGGTACGAACGACGAAGAAGTCCTCATCACGCTCCTCGACATCGTCGATCGCACTCCCGAACTCAACTACCTCCTCCAATCGACTCCCGGCCCCAAACTCCCCACCAAGATCAAGGGCACCGACCCGCGCACTCAGTCCTTCACGAGCAGCGAACGCTCCGTCGAGAGCTTCAAGCGGTCGGGCCAACTCCGCATCATCATCGGCGACATCCGCGATTCCCAACTCGTCGCTACCCTCCTCAAGGCCGGCTCAGCCGCCGCGTCCAACACGGGAATCTCCCTCGCGCAACAGGCGGCGATCCTACAAGCGAGTGGGGGCAAGACGCGCAAGACCAAGGTCAAGGGGTGGACGACGGCGGGAGGAGTCGTCCTCCCTCCCGTGTCCGGCGTCGTTCATCTTGCTGCGTACTCGCCGTCGGCGTGCAGGCTTAATCTGAAGGATTGCGAGTCGGTCGAGACGGAGGGGATGAAGGCGATTCTGGAGGCGTTGAGCGGAGTCGAGGCGGTGGAGAAGGCGCAGGCGAGGGTCAACATGCCCTGGTTGGTGGTGCCGAGGAGAGGGGACGGCTGGCGAGAGGTGCGTTTGCCTTGGACGGGCACCAGTTTGGGCGGATCTCTGACCCTTTTCTTGACGGCGCAGTTCGAGGGAGCGCACGCTTGGAACGCCTCGCGCCTGTCGACACCGGCTTCGCACGGCCTCCTCAAGACGTTCTCGATCTCCCACCCTCTCCACTCCCTCCTCCTCCAACTCCCCTCCTCCCATTCCATCATCGGCGACCCCTACAGCCCTCGCTTCGACCCCGTCCCGCACATCGTCCACTCGGCCCTCGGTCACCTCCCCATCCAAGTCTACACCGACCCCGCCATCACCGAAGCCTTCCTCGCCATCGGAGACGCTTCGAGAGCCATCATCCAAGGCGCTCGCATGCTCGAACTTGCGTCGCGGAAGGAGTACGTACGCCAGATGGCGTTCGTGGCCGAGCTTCGAGTCGGCGGACCTCCCGCCATTGGAGGGACCGCAGCGCTGGCCAAGACGGCGATCTCGCTCGCGAGGAGTCAGTCACCCTTTGCTCAGATCCTCGAGGACGAACTCGAGGGGGAGGTCTCGGCCAAGGAGCTGGTGGCGCAGAGGATCGCGGCGCGCAAGACGGCCGCCAAGGTCCTAGGGTTCTCCCCCTCGCAATCGGTCCGGACGGCGCTCAAGACGTACATGGCCTCCCTCCTCCGCCTCCAAGCCCTCCACCTCTCTGCCAAGATCTCCGTCACTTGCTCCTCCCCTCCCTCGGTCCCCGTCCTCGAGGAAGGCCTCCTCGCACTCTCGAGCTGCAACGTCCAGTTCTTGACCCTCATCGACGGAGCCTACTTTACTCTCGCCTGTTCGGCTGGACTCGAAGGAGCTTCCGACAAGCCTCTCGCGCTCGTCGGGGCGATCCCGTTCAAGGAGGGAGTCCAGAGCGTCGAAGTGCTCGTCGAACGAGGACTCGAGGGCAAGGTCGACGTCCAGCTTCGATGCCCGGCATCGTCGGTCGCTGGGAAAGCGGCGGGCAAGTCGGAGGTCATCATCTGGATCGAGACGGAGGAGGGAGGGCAGTTTGTCGAGCAGAGTACGCCGGGCGCGAGGGCTATCGCCGAGTGGTACTCGGTCGATTTCGTTCGTCGCGATTCGAGGGCGTTCACGCTTACGCTTCCTCCGACCGAGGGAGTCGACGAGCGGGACCAGCCCAAGTACCGCCTTACGCGCGCGGATCCGTACGGGAACGACAAGAAGCTCGTCTTCCAGACACCCGGGAACGACGCGAGGCCGTTGCTTTGGCGCGTCAATCCCATTTGCTGTCCTGAGGGAAGGCGGCGCAAGGATGTCTGGGACTACTTTAAGGATGACCGTGAGTTCCTTTCGCCTTTCGCAGCTCGACTCGCCCGCTGACGAGGTTCGCTGCAGCCGTCATCACCTCCCAAGTCACCTACCCCTCCGAAGACGGACGCACTTCCCTCGTCGACTCGACCCTCTCCGTCCAGCGCTGCCGCGACTACCGACAAGAGCACGACGCTCTCGTCGCTCTTCAAATATCGCTCGAGAGCCCCAACTCGGGCGCGCTCTGCGATCCTCCCCGAGGCGAAGCGGCGGATTGGGCTCCCAAGGACCTGCCCGTGTGCTCGATCGACTGCTCCGCCCCTCTCGTCTGCCTCGCCTCGAACGCCTGCAAGTGCACTCGAGATCGGTGCGGCGACGCGCGCTCCGAAGGACCTTTCCACTTCCTCGCCTACTCCGACCGCCTCTCCCACGACACCAAGAGCGCGCAGATCGTCCCTCGAGTCAGCCTCGTTGATCGCGTAGCTGCCATCCCTTGGGACGCGGTCATCCTCCCTGGAGCTCGACGCGCGTTCGCGTCGTCCCTCGATGAGCTGCCTCGAGCGCATGTCGTCGACCTCCCCGATACGATCGACAATCACCTCAAGTCCGAGGCGTGCTGGAACCTCGACAAGTCGCCGCTGCCATTCATGGGCGATCACTTTCTCATCGAGGCGCTCCGGAACAGGACGGTCGCCATCGAGGAGGCAGACTTTGTCGTCGTGCCTTACTACCAGGTGCGTTCGCTCTAAAGCGAGCTCGGTATGATTGCTGACGCTCGTTTCTCAGGGATGCTACTACAACTACCTCCAGGAGAACACGTTCAAGAAGCTCGCCGACACGATCGGATTCATCGAGCCGAAGCTCGCTCCCGCCCAAATCACCGCGAGCAGGATCGCCATCCCCTTCACGCACGACTTTGGATCCTGCACGGGCTGGTGGCCTCGACTCGAGGACGTTCTTGGTCGCTCTCCTCCTTCGCCGATGGGTCAGGCAGTCGCATGGCAGGTGCGTGGAGGAGCTCTCGTCTTGTGAGAGCAGTTGCTGACGACCTCGTTCGATTAACAGGTCAACGGCGACTACAACACGCACTGCGTCAAGCCCGACCGCGACGTCGTCATCCCCGCCGTCACCAAGCACACGAAAGCTCTCGCCGAAACCTACGCCTCCATCTCCAGCATCGCCCCGATCTCCTCCCGCCGCCACCTCGGCTTCTTTGCGGGCGGCGTGCGAGGCTTTGGAGCGGTCGCGAGGACGAGGATTGGATGCGGTCGAACGAACGCGACGACGACCAAGAGCAAGATCCTCTACCAGAGGTTCTCGCCCGGGCTGCGGTACGTCGGGACGCTCAATACGGCCAAGTTCTGCTTGCTGCCTCGAGGGATTCCCTCCTGGTTCGTTCCCTCGCTCTCTCCTGCCGACCGAGCTTCTTCTGACCGTTCGTTTTCGCTCGCGCAGGACTACGCGCACGTACGAAGCCATTTACGCCGGCTGCATCCCCGCGTTCATCGTCGACCGCAACAGCCTCCCCTTCCAAGACATCCTCGACTACTCGCTCTTCTCAGTCACCATCCCCGAGAACGAGGCCGACCGCGTCGAGGAGATCCTCGAGTCGTACGACGACGTGAGGCTCGCAGAGATGCAGGCGTACCTCGTCAAGGTTCGCGAGGCGTTCTTGTTCAAGGAGGGGGAGGAGTGGGGGAGGAAGGGACCGCTGTTCTTCGCGTTGGTTAGTATGGCGATGAGGCTTCCGCTTGGCTATCCTGCGACGAGCAGTTGTTTGGCGGCGTAGGCGAGGGGAGGAGGAGCGGGGTTAGAAGGGTCGGAAGGGGAGAAGCATCACTTGTCGTAGCATCGCATATCATTCGTCTATAATTTATCAAAGGGAGGTTCACCAAGCGTGCGAAGAGCGGTGAGAAGAGGATCTGGCAAACGCAAGAGCAGAACCGGCACTGTTGTTTACAAAAAGCTTTCGCAGCGACAATTACCCAGCTAAATGGCCCACGCCGACGTCCTCTCTCCCTCAAATCCCAGCAAACTAAACTCCCCCCAATGCCCCCACCACGCCTCGCTGGCCATACCGTGAGGATAATCACTCTCGATCCCGATATCCGCCTGGAACATGCTCGGATCCTGCAACGTCGCGAGGAACTGGCTGTCGAACGCGCCTTGCGTGAGACTCGTCATCCCACCGAAGCCGTTCGTCATTCGTGCAGGTGAGGTGCTGCCTTCCTCGTCCTTGGCCGTGCGAAGGAGCTTGATCACGCTTGCGCGGATTTTCTGCGTTCGGAGGGTTAGCTCGGCTCTGTCGATGGCAGCGAAGACGCACGTTGGGGTCGACGTCGATGACTCCCCGAACGAGGTTGAAGTAGAGGAGGTGCAGCTTGGCGATGCCTTCGCACCAGCTTGACGCGATGGGGTCTGGGAGGCGAGGTCAGCGAAGTCGACGACGGCGAAGGAGGCTGAGTGACTCACGAACTTCCTTGAGCGAGGTGAGGATGCCAACGTCTTGCTCTAGATACACCGAGGCGTTGAGAATGTGAGGCGCCGAATGAGGCCAGAATTTGCTGCGGGAGAAGCGAGGAAGGTCAGGACGGACTCTGTTCGAACGGCCAAGGCGACGTACAGATGGCAATGAAGAGTTCCGGCAGCGAGAGCAGCGTAACCAGCGAAGGGATGGGTGATCTGAGAGCCATGCTGCGTGAGGTGGGTGCAGAGATCCGAGATCGTGCCAGCAGCTTCGAACGCCACAGCCTGGTCGTGGAGAGATCGTCAGCGAGCAGCTCCCAGGATACCGAATGACGAGATTACGAGAGAGTGCTGCCACCAGTTGACTGGCGCCAAAGGCTGTCCGTAGAGAGGCTCGCCGTCGATGGGACCGTTTGATGCCTGTGAAGGAGGGGGTCAGGAACGAGGCACGGTCGCGTGGTTGAACAAAAAGCTCACCTTGAAGTCCATCGTGGGAAGGAAAGGAAGGTAGTCGCGATGCAGAATGAGAGTAGCGCACGCGAAGAGGAGGTGCATCATCCCAAAGAGTCGTCCTTGCCCAATCATGCAGTGCGCGACGAGGTTCGCCTCGCTGTACTGGTAGATGATGGGGAGCAGCGAGCTGAACGTCCCCAGATCCTGCTGCAGGGTAGCGAACGTCGACTCGGGGATCCAAGGCGCCCTCCTGTCAAAGTTCCGCCCGCCCGACGCGATGTAGGTCGCCACCCGCTGCCAGATCTCGGCCACTCGCAGCGTCTGCCCAAAGAGATCCGCCTCGTGCTCGAGCGGCGCCGCCGCCTCCATCTTTGACGAGAGGTTCCACCTCGGCGGATTCGGGTCGAATCTCGCGCCCTGGCTCTTCCTCCCCTGCTGGAAGTCGGCGTCGGAGCCCGGCATTCGCAGGACGGAGGGAAGAGGCGCCTTGAGGGAGCAGGGGCGTTCCTTGCCGTCGGTGATGGTTCGGTCGAGAAGGAAGCACGACCAGAACGTCCTGCGACGGATCTCGGACTGGAAAGGATCCGCGCGCGAGCGAGAGACGGACCCCTCGTCCTCGTCCTCGAATCCAAGGCGGAGGAGCTGAGCCATTCGAATCGCCGTGCCAATCTTCATCCAACCTCGGTTCTCGACGCCTTCGGTGCACTCGTACAGGCCGAGGAGGAGGTAGCACTGGCAGCGGACGAGCGAGATCTCCGAGTCGGGAGGGATGGGTTGAGCCGAGGTCGAGGGCTGGGAGGATTGGTAGGGAGGGTTGGCGAGGACCTGGGCGGCGAGGGCGGCGTAGTGTTCGGAGGCGGCGGAGGGAGAGGTTGGGTGGAGGTCTCGGAGCGACTGGCAGAATCTGCAAAAGGGCGGAATGGGGTGAGCACTGGCTGGAAGGGCTGCGCGGAACATCTACTCACCGACCGGCGAATGCGAGAATACAGCAAACGAGCTCTTTTGGAGCTGTTCCTTCCTTGATAGCCTCCGTGAGTGTGGGCCGGTGGAGAAAGTAGAAAGTGTCGTAGCTGGAGAGGCGGCGTCAGCTTCCGACAACGGGTCGCGGGGAGACTTTGAGCTCACTTGTGGAGGAAGAAGTACTCGAGAGCTTCCAACATGATGGGGACTGGGGGAAGGATGGGCTCGATGCTGGTCATGGGGAGAAAGTGGGCGAGACCGAAGGGTGCGGGCGAGCTGCAAGTCGACGCAAGGGAGTGAGCTCGTTTCTCGTGGCGTGTGGGTCTCGAAACAAAGCCTACCCTGCAAGTGATCCTCCATTCTCGGCAGGGTGTCCTTCGTACACGCAGGGGAGGTTGCGAGTGGAGCAGAAGACACAAATGGGCCACTCTCCCGAACAGCGCACCTTGCGCTTGCTGCACACGAGACCCAGTCAGCGCGCCATCCACCCCACGCAGTCCTAGCTCCCTCCAAGGCAACGAACGAAAGCTCACCGACACGTGCCACAGGCGATACTGGCCCTCGCCCCCACCTTGACCCTCTTGACCGCCGCAGGCTTCGCCGCCAAGTCGTCCTCCTTGTCCAGCACCGGAATCAATCCCCCCAGCCCCGCTGGACTCGACTTGCGACTGCTGCCCCCCAGCTCCCTCCCCGCCTGCCTCCCCCGCTCGCGCTTCTTCCCACTCGCCGTCGGTTCGTCGGCCTGCGCTCCCGCAGCGGGCGAAGGGGCTCGTTTGGGAGTGCTCGAAGCGGAAGTGGATGCGACTGGTTCTGCTGGCGATGGAGGGCGGGAGTGGGATTGGAGATGGGCGGGGAGAGGGGGGAGAGGTCGAGTTGCTGTTGGGGGGTAGCTGACGCCGTAGTCGGTGGGATCGTATCCGCCGCCGCTGCCGCCAAAGTTGAAGCTATCTGGCATTCGTACGGGTGCCTCTGTGTTGCTCGTGGGGCGTCGTCGTCGTTGTCGAGGAACAACAAGAGAACGGCCTACCGACTTTAACGTCTCGAGGGCCTCGAAGGGTTCGTTCTTTTGCTTCTTCTTCTCTACTAAGCAACTGGATTAATCTATAGCTGGGACACACACCACTACGACAGCATCACCCGCCTTCCCCTGTCGAACCCCGAAACAAATCAGTTCTCGCTCGTCCCCCCGGAGTCTCCGCCCGCCAACTGACCGTGAGCTCATCAATCGCCCACTGCTTCGAAGCGTCAAGGAAGATGGCGTGGAAGATGCGCTGTTCCGACTTCTCGACATTCTCGACGGCATCCTCGTGACTCCAGCGACCGGTTCGCGTGTAGGTCGAGTTCATCGCACCGGCTCCGGTGTAGATGGTCGAGAGAGCGTCCCCGTTCTGCGCAGACAGATGAGGTGAGCGAGGGAAGAGTGGAAGGACTCGAGGCTGTACCTCTGAGAATAGTAGACGGTGAGCGGCTTCGAGGGAGCTGCGTTTGAGAGGAGCGAGCCCTGGGCCTGCTTGCCGAAGGTGGAGGTCGAGAGCGAGCGAGGACAGGATCGATTCTGCGACGTTCGTTCTGTCAAGACAATCTGGGAGGATTCCCCTTCAGCGAACCAGTAAAAGCAGCGCGAAGAAAGGGACGCACCTCGACAATTAACTCTAAAGACGCCCTCCTGAGCTCGCACCAACTGCGGTACCTCTCCCTCGCTGCCCACCCTCAACAACGTCCCACCAAACTCTCCCACGACGTCCCCAACAGCCTCCTTCAACAACCGCGGGATATCCTCAATCCCCTGCTCCCGCTTGTCCTCCCCGAAATCAAACTCCTCATACGCGACCCTCTGCTCCACCCGCTCCGCCCGGCCGCAAGATTCCTCCCATAACGTCGCATACGCTTCGCCGAGCGGAGCTTCCGCACCGAGAAATCCCTTGTTGGCGCGGCGCATGAGGTTGATCGAGTGGATTCGGGAGTAGTGCGAGATGAGAGAGGAGAAGTGGCGGAGGAAGGGGTTGAGAGAGGTGAGGAGGGGTCGAGTGATGGTGAGGTCGACGCTGAATTGTGCGCAGCGTTCACTCCAGTAGACTGGTTGGAGGGTGAGCTTGGGGTGGAGCGAGGGAGGGCGGGAACGTACGAGGAACGCTCCCGCGGATTTGGACAAAGGTCCAGCAGGTGGTGGCAGTTCGGAGAATCGTCTCGGTCTGTAGGAGTGAGAGAAGAAGGGAAAGTCAGCGCAGCTTCGCAACAAACATGTCGGAACTCCAGTTTCGGGAGCGAGAGCAGGACGTGAACTCACCTCGGCGAAATTGCCAACGTTGCCGGCAGCATCGATCCCTCGTCTGTTAAAGCGAGTTCCCGCACTCTCCCATCCCAATCGACTCACAGCACGGAGCAGCGTCAGTTCTCCTCCAAGCCGGACCTCCCTCGAGCCAATGTAGCCCTGGATGAGCGGCATCGCGAACGTCCTCCCGTCGAAAGCTTCCCTCGACCTTCGAGGTAACATCGAGCGAAAGGCGAGGAGGGGATTGAGGAGGAACGTGTTCCAGAGGAAGCGAGGGTCGTGGTCGATTTCGGGGGACGTCCAGCGTGGGCGAGGGTCAAAGACGTTCGGGTTGTGGGGATCACCGGCGAAGCGAGCGGAGTGGCGAGAGGTGATATCGAAGCTGGTGTCGCCTGAGCAATAGAAGAAGCCATTGTCGAGGATCTTGCTGATGGCGAGGCAAGGATGCTCGACCTCCGCTTCGGATGCCCAGATTCCATCTTCGAGGCAGAGGAAACTGACCTTTCGCACTCTCCAGATAGGCTCGGCTCCGACGCCTTGAAGCAAGCTTTGAACTGGCTGCACAGCGTCGACGGAGGTGAGGACCGCGAGGAAGGTGTCTGCGAGGAGGGAGGGTCAGCTCAGGTGGGATAGCGAGAGGAGGATAGAAGCACGCACGCTTCCCTCGTTGCAAGACTCCTATGCATCCCATCACCTCTCGCGTCTCGTGCCTTTCGACAGTCGTCAACGCAGATGAGAGGACGAGTCGCGTAGAGATCACCTTGGAGCCAGTGGGGGCGGTGAGGACGAGAGCCCAGCCCTTGTCTTCCAGCACGCATGTACTCGAGGAGCGCAGGACGTGGACCTTCATCCCTACGAACGAGGAAAGCAGGGAGAGACGAGCAGGAGAGGAGTCAGAGAGACAGGAGGGATCGGATACCGCGGAGCAGCGTGGGAATGCCAGGGAGGACGCGGTGCGTTCGACCGTGGTCGTGCCTGTCCCAAAGGTGGGCCAGGAGAGCAGGAGAGCAGGAGGGCGGGCTCTTGGTCATCGAAGAGCGAGAAGAGTTGCCGCAGCAGAGAGAGTCGAGACGTCGCGGGTTGGAACGATCTTCTCCCTCGTGCCGATCCTCCCCTCGATCCCCAAAGTCAGCCAAGTGTGATGAACAACCAGAGCGCCGCTCCCCCCGCACCCGGGTATCCACTCCTCTCCGACGACCAGCTCGCAGCTCTCCTCCGCGACAACAACTTTGATCTCAATCCAACCTACGTCGGCCCCGACATGGCGAGCTACACGAGCGACTTGCTTGGAGGGTACTCGAGCGGGCAAACCATCGCTCCTCAACGCACTTCCCGTGGTGAGTCCCCGTGTCCACTGCGCCAGCGTGTCAGGCTCGAGGCGGCACCACTTCCAAGCCCTTCCCGATCGAGCTAACACTGGCTCCCTCCCCTCTCCCCAGACAGCCTCAGCGGACGCCCAGCTCAGCAGCACTCTCTTCACCGGCGCGACTTCTCCAACCCCGTCGCAGGAGGATCAGGAGGAGGAGGTGCAAGAGGGAGGGTACAGCAGCCGGGACCGTACGCTCGGCCGGCCGAGTCGCACCACCGTGATGGAGGGAGTTTGGGACCGACGAACCAGGTCAAGGCGAGCAGCACGACGTCCGAGTTCACCAAGCGCAAGAACTGGTCTCAGCACATCATCGACGAGATCCAAGTGCGTCGTCCTCGCGAGGTGTCGAGGTGTGGGGGGCAGGTGAAGCTGACTCTGGATTCCTTCCCTCGCCCTGCAGGACTTTATGCACATCCTCTCTCCCACCGGCAACGTCATGTTCGCTACTCCCTCCATCCGCGAGCTCACGGGCTGGACGTCGGAAGAAGTGACGGGTCGTCCCATCGCCGACTTCATCCACACGGACGACGTCGAAGGCTTCCTGCGCGACTACCAGACCTGCCTCCGCGAAGGGAACGACTTGACGCTCTACTACCGCTTCCGCATGAAGGACGACCGCTACACCATCTTTGAGATCACGGGGCATCCGTACTACGCCGAGGAGAACGGGCAGCAGAGGTGCAAGTGCTTCTTCGGGATGGGCAGGCCGTACCCGAGCAAGAACACGGCGATGCTCGACTCGTTCCTCGAGCTCAAGATTGAGAACGAGCGACTGCGGCAGGAGCTCCAGGTCATGTACCGCGACATTGAGGGATCCGGCGGGCTGGGAGACTACCGCGGGAGTGCGTCAGGTTCTGCTAACGACTACGGTGCGTGCATTCGGTTCCTCTGGAGCGGAGCGAGGCCGACCATTCGCTGCAGGACAAGATCGACGACAATCCTCCTCTGCCAACCCTTACGGCCCTCCGCAACCCAGCAGCACCTCCCCTCGCTTCGACCTCTCCTTCCAGCAGCAGCAGCAGCAGCAGCAGCAGCAGCAGCAGCAGCAGCAACAACAACAGCAGCGCGCCTCCATCTCCTCCACTTTCGCAGGCGGCAGCGTCATCGACCCCGCTACCGGACTCGTCCAGGCGCACGCTCTCCTTCCTTCCACTTCGAATACGTACGGCGCCTTGGGGATCGGGATCAGTGCGGCGTCGAAAGGGGATGGAGGGGACAAGAAGAAGAAGGTGCGTTCTGCGGTGGAGAGCTTGGTGGGCTGGGGAAGGGAGCTGATGAGGTTCTGGGTTTTTCGCGCGCGCAGAAGTTGAGGGTCGAGGAGGGAGAGTTTGTCTGTCGCGATTGTGGGACTGTCGAGTCGCCCGAATGGAGGAAGGTGAGTCGGTCTGTTTCGCGAGTGCTGGAAACGGAGGAACTGATGCGGATGTTCGCTTCTAGGGACCCGAAGGCCCCAAGAGTTTGTGCAACGCTTGCGGTGCGGATTTCTCCCTGTCTTCAGCTCGAGCAGAACGTACTGACGGCGCTCGCTCTCTGCAGGTCTTCGCTACGCAAAGCTCAAGTCGAAAGGCGACAAGCTTGCGAAGCTGGAGAAGAAGTAGGACCTTCCAGGACCTTCCTCCCTACTGCCTCCCCGCCTCTCTTTCCGTTATAACCCCATCAGTAGTTTCCGTGCCGTTGTTTCCCCTTCTCGTTGCAGCCCCCCTCCTCATCTAAGCTTGTTCAATACTCCGGGACTGAGTCCCTCTTTCTGGCTGAAGCTCAGGACTAGCCACTAAGAGCAAAGCCTGCGTTCCTATCGCACCTCTGACGCTCTTACACTCCAGCTTCACCGGAGATTTTGTCTTGACCGAGCCAACTCGTCGTCGAGAGATCGAAAGTCGCGGAGCCGACGGCTACTTTGCCTCCTCCTCGACCGTCGCTGATAACCGTCGCCTTATGATCCTCCCCAGAGCAGCACTCCACGCTCGACCCTTCGCCCTAGCCAGCCGCATGTCCCCTACGAGCAGAGTAGCGATGGTCGCACAGCATCTCTCTACGTCCTCATCTGCCTCCGCCTCCGCTCCATCTCCCCTCGCTGGCGGCCCCGATGCTCCCGCCGTGAGTTCCTCCCCAAGGGGTGTCCTGGACAACTCAGATGAACTGCCTTGCTCTACGCAGCCCGTCGTCATCTTCGAGGCTCTCCACTCGCTCCGCAAAATGACCCTCAACCGCCCTCAAGCTCTCAACGCGCTCAACTTTGAGATGGTCAAGCTCATCCGGCCGCAACTCGAGGTAGGCACGCGCGTACTGGGGAGGGCCCAACAGGGAGGGAAGCTGATGGGCGCTTGCTTGGGGCAGAAATGGGAGGCGTCGCCGCTCGCCAATGTCATCCTGTTCAAGGGTGCGGGCAGGAACTTTTGCGCTGGTGGAGACGTTCTCGGTGAGTTCCAGGAGAGTGGGGGTTGCAGGGGAGGGAAGAGCTGAGCGAGGTCGCAGCGTTGACCAAGGAGCTCGGCGAGGACCCGTCTACCTGGTCCCGGAGCAGCGAGTTCTTCCACGAAGAGTACGCGACGGACGCCTTTGTCGCCAAGATGAACACTCCCGTCGTTACCATCATGCAGGGCAACACTCGTGAGTCCCGTCCTGTTGCTACAGCTTCGAGAGACGGAGCTAACGCGTTCGTGCAGTCGGCGGAGGTGTTGGTCTTTCGGCTCACGCTCCTTTCCGTATCGCGACCGAGTCCACCAAGATCGCTATGCCCGAGGTACGCTCCTCTCCCAGCTGTCTCCGCGCCCCCAGAACTGATCTCTGCCCACAGACCAACCTCGGCCTGTTCACCGACGTCGGAGCGACCTTCTTCCTCTCCCGCCTCGATGGTCAACTAGGCCTCTACCTCGCCCTCACCGGCGCGCGCCTAACAGGAGCCGAAGCCTTCCTCGCCGGCCTGGCGTCCCACTACGTCCCCGCCGAGCGACTCGAGGCTCTCGAAGCGCGACTCGCCGAGCTGGACCAGGCTGCGACCAAGGACGATGTCAATGCTGCGATCGAGGAGTTTAGCGCCGACGCTGCGGAGCTCAAGGTCGCGTTGGAGAAGTACACGCTCGTCGGACCTATTCGACGAGCGATCGATGTCATCTTCCAGCGCAAGACGGCCGAGGAGATTGTCGAGGACTTGAAGGCGCTCGCGGACGGGTCGCTCAGCTTGAACAAGATTTTGCGAACGGGAGAGGAGGAGAAGCACGCTGCGCTCAAGGCGTGGGCGAAGGAGGCCGCGAGGGTGATTGAGAAGGCCAGCCCGACGAGCGTCAAGTTGACCCTCCTCGCCGTGAGGCAGGGAGAGGTCCTCACCATCGATGAGGCTTTCCAGGCCGATATGCGCATCGCGACTGCCTGCTGCGTGCGTTCCTCCTTTCCTCTCCGGCTCGGGCAGCGATGACTGACGATTTCCGCTCGCAGAACCCCGTCCTCCACCCCGACTTCAAGGCCGGAGCGAAGCACATCCTCCTCGACAAGAAGGACAAGGCTGAGCGCGCTCCCTGGTTCCCTTCGACTCTGGAAGAAGTCAACATCTCCGAAGTCAAGAAGCTCTTCTTCTCCAGCCCACCCCCGTTCGACCACCCTCCCGTCCCTCCCTTCCCCGTCTCCCAACGCGCCTACTCGGTCTACCCTCACGCGCGCTTCTCCCTCCCGAGCGAGAAGGCGATTCGTTCGGTCGTGAGGGGCGAGGATCCGGCGAGTGGGAGTGGAGCGCCTTCGTTGGCGAACGTGGTCGAGATCTTGCAGCGCAAGTGGGGGGGAAAGATTGGGGTCAAGGAGAAGGTCGAGGAGGTGGTCGCGAGGCAGTGCAAGGTCGATGATGGCAAGTGGTTGACTTGGCCTTCAGGGAGGGATGCAATCTGAACGAACGTCTTGACTTGGGGAATTCACCTGTGAGACTGCGAGCGAGGGACGAGCAAAACGTGGTGCTGGCATGACAATATGATGACTAGAGAGGAAACAAGCGATGCAACTACCCCCTTACGGTCCTCAATCCGACCCCCATCCCTTCGCCTTCTTCTTCTGAATCTTGGCCCACTCTTCGTGATCGTCCGAATCCCAATCCTCGTGATGCTTCGTCTCGTACCAAGGCTGCAGCGCCCCACATCAGCTCTCCCTCCTGCGAAACGAGCGCGAACGAAACGCACCTTCTCCTCGTCCGAGTAGTCCTCGTCTCCCTTCTTCCTCGGCTTGGCCTTCTCCTTTGGAAGAGCGGGCTTGGGTGGAGGAGGAGGCTTGAGGTTCTGATGCAGTCGAGGGATGCTAGCCTTGTTCGAGAGGCCGGGAGCGTGCGATCCCCAAAGACCTTTGCGCTCGATAACTCCCGCGAGACCTGACGATGCTGTGTTAGCGAGGTCGAGAGAAGGGAGAGAGAGACGCACCTCGGGCTTTGGGAGTGCTGCTCGAGCCGGGCGTTCCCTTGACGATAGAGAATCGAGGCTTCGCAAAGGCGCCAACGGGCGTGCCAACAGCAGGCGTCGCGTCCTCCTTCGGCGGTACCTCGTTCTCCTGCGTTCAAAAACACGAGTCATCAGCGACCGTCTGAAGCTCGACAGGAGGATCCAACGCACCTTGAGCGGCAAGGGAGCCGCACCCTCCTCCTCCTCTTCCTCCTCCTCCGCCGCTCCGCCAATCTTCGCAACCTTCGCAGCCGCCTCCAACCCCAACGCATCCTCCTCCTCCTGCGCCGCCGCCATCATCGCCTGAATCCTATCCTCGACCTGCTTCCCCTTCTTCGCCTTCGCAGCCGCAGAAGCCTTCCTCGCGGCGACCGGAGCCTTCTTGGGAGCCTTCTTCTTCCCTTTGCCCTTGGGTTCCTCGTCGTCCGTATCGATGACCGACGAACCTTCGTCGTCCTCGTCCTCGGCGTCGGAGGTGGGGATGACGGCACGGGACTTGCCCTTCGTAGGCTTCTTCTTTGGCGCGGTCGATTCGACGCTCGCTGCGACGATGGGTTCGGGGGCGGGAGCGTCGTCGTCGTCGTCGTCGTCGTCGTCTGATTCGGCGATTCGGGGGTTCTTGGACGTGGATTTGGCGGGGGCGACGACGGGAGGAGAGGAGGGGTGGGGGGCGACTGGAGCGACGGGGAGTTCGGCGACGAGGGGTTCGACGGCGGCAGGGAGGTCGACTTTGGCGGGGAGTTCGACTTCGGCGGCGGGTTCGAGTTCGAGTTCGAGGTTGGGGGACGGGGGAGGTGGAGTGACGACCTTGACCTTGCGTCCCCTCCTCTTCGGCTCTGCCTTGGGCTTCGGCGGCGCCTTCTCCTTCTTCTCCTTCCCCTTCTTCGCTGGCTTCTTCTTCTTCCCTCCTCCTCCCCCCCCCCCTCCCCCTCCTCCTCCCTCGAAATCGTAATCCTGGTCCTCCGCCTTCTTGTTCGTCGCCTCAATCTCCTTGTACAGCTGTGCCCTATCCTCGTCATCCTCCGAGACTGGTTCCGGGTGCGCAGAACGCTTCTTGTTCGGCTTCGCAGCGCCGACGACGCTCGAGACAACCGAGGCGGAGCGTTGACGCAAAGAGGAGGAGGCGATGGGTTCAAGGGGAGCTTGGTCGAGTGCGAGCTCGTCCTCCGAGTCGGGGGCGGCGGAATCGCGAGCGGTGGAGGGGAGGGAGGGACGCTTCGCAGGGCATGGGATCGGGGCTTCGTCATAGTCGGCCAGGTTCCCGTCCGAGGCGCGTTTGGACGAGGATCGCTTCGAGGTCGAGGGCGCGACGGAGGGGACGCGGCGGGGTACGATCTTCTTGGGTGCAGGAGCGGGGGTCACGACCGAGTCGTCGTCGTCCGAGCTGATCGTCTCCTTTGAGAGGACGCGAGCTGCGTCGAGAGCCGGGTCGACCTTGGCGCGCTTCTTCGTCGCTGAGAGCTTGCCCTTGCCCTTCCCATTCATTGGGATCTCGACTGCGAACTCGCGTCCTCGCTTGACGGCGAGGGGGGACTTGGGGACGGGTGCAGCCCCTCCGATCCCAGCATCGTCGTCGAGCGTAGCGCGTCCAGCGAAAGTCGAGAAGATCTTGTCCGATTCAATCACTGCATCAAGCAGACCCCGTTAGCTGCCCGACCCGGCGCAAAACGACGTCAACAACGCACCTTGCTCCGGCTCTCCCTCACTATCAGCCAACACGAGATCCTCGTCCTCAACCACTTGCACCCTCTGCGGTTCCTCCATCTTCCTAGGCTGAGGAAATCCCACGGGCTTCCGCTGGAGAGAGGCGTCGGAGAAGGACTGGATATCGCTGGTCGAGACCGAGGGGAAGACGCCGACGGGGGTGGGATGGTGGAGGGTGGAGAAGGAGGCGATGCCGTCTGTTGTCGAGGTGCTGTTGGTGACGAGGGCGGCTGGGGGGTGGGGAGCGCTGGAGGAGGTGGAGGCGTGGATTGGGGCGAGAGAGCTGCTGCTTCTGTTGATCGTCGTCGACGTGGCGGGGAAGGTCGAGTTGCTCAGAGTGCCGTGTAGAGTTGGGTAGTGAGTAGGACGAGGAGGGATGGCTGGTGGGAGCTGAGCCTGGGGTTGAGCTGGGAGAGGTTGTTGTGTCGAGAGAAGAACTGCGTCTCTGACTGCCTCTTCCTCTTCCCTGTGCAGCCTGTCAAACGCAGTCTCGGTTCGAGCCAGTTTTGCGGTTGAATACAGCGTGAGGTTGGCGAGCGTCCAAGAGGGAAGAAGAGAAGGAGGAGAGGGCAAGAAAACGTGACTTCGCCTCGAGGAATGCATACAACGAGGGTTCGAGGTTGCTTCTCCTCCTTGAAGCCCGAAGGAGTCTCATCCAAGCCGATAGGAGAGCTCGAATGGTCGACGTTGATCGACTCCGCACGACGAAGTCCCGACTCGCTCCCACCTTCGCTCCATTCCTACGAGATTCAATGTCCATTGTCCATTCTCCACGTCTAAACCACCAATTCCTCCGACTCCGCACTCTTCCCCCCATCAACCCCAACAGCCCTAACACTCACTCCCGCCCCATTCCCGATCCCAACGCCCCAGCACCCCTCCTTCGTACAATCCCTCTCTTCCCACCTCTCCTCCCCGCCCTCTCCCCTCCTAACAATCTCGTACCTCTCCGCCCACGCACTCCCGCGCCAACAAAGGGTCCCATTGGCGTTGAGCCACGGTTTGGAGGGCGGATGGGGGACGGGGAAGGGCGGGAGGGGGAGACGGTTGAGCGCGTAGGAGGCGGTGCGGATTGCTGAGACGATGGAGGCTTCTCGGGGGTCGAATTCGGCGTGGTGAGGCGAGTTCCAGCCGGGGATGTCTGCGGTGAAAACCAGTAAGGATGGAGAGAGGGAGGAGGGAGGAGGGA
>JANGFH010000371.1:0-59814 GCA_025758715.1 Glaciozyma martinii | reverse complement strand
TCATGCTCTTGTCCATGTATTCCTGCGCGAAGCGGCGTTCGTTAGCTCTGTGACAACTGTGCGAACGACGAACGAGCGGACCCAGATCAGCCTGTTGAGGCGCGGAGGAGTGGTGGGAACGTCGGGGACGATCTTGACCTGCAGTGTCGTCACTCAGATGCGTCAAGAGAGCAGAGGGAACAGGCGAAGGAAGCGCACGTCGTAGTGGTAGCACGTAATGTCGGGCGGAGTGACTTCGAACGCGTTGACGTAGACGGTGAACATCTTGCCTTTCCTGCGTGATCGTCAGCCCACTTGAATCGACAGCAGCCTTGAAGGAAGAGCACCGCGAATCCCCGTCCTTTCCAGCGATCCCTCAAAGCCGTGGAGCCCGCTCGCCATGCTCGACGAACTCCCCTCCCCGCCTCCTGCTGATCCACCTTCACCCCCGACGCCCAGCTCCTACTACGCACAGCATTCACCAACTCGCAGCCCTCCGGTTCCCTCCCTTTGTCCCTTTCGAAACCACGCGACTCACGTTCCAAAACCAGGCCTCGGGGTCGGCTTCAAGTCGGTCGTCAAGCTCGTCGCCCTGTTCTGAGCCGTGACAGTCGTGTTCGCAGGAGACTGAAACGCCATGGTTGCTTACTGCGAGGTTTGTTCGAGTGAGAAGGGGGTGCAGAGCTGGTGCGAGGAGGGATCAGCGGGGGCGTTTCCAGCGGCGCCGACGGCTGGGGACCAAGGAGAACGTACCGGAATACCTTGGGGAGTGCCTGGCGCGTGCTGGAGTGAAGGAGTTCGAGAGGGAGAGTTTTGGGAAGAGGGAGAAGAGAAGGTCGAAACCGTCCGGAGCCAAGTTCGATTTGGGCGCTCGACCCTCTTGCCTGCAGCGAGCTTCTCCTCACGAACGCCGGCTACCACTACAGATAGATACACACTCAGTTTAGACTGGCTGAGCTACCAAACCACGGGAGAAGCAGCGGAGAAGGCGTTGTATTGGGAGCGGGCGAGGAGAACGTAGTCGCGTCGACGAAGAGCCTTCATTCCTCCATTCTCCGGGGAAGAAACACTGCAACAAGATCGTACAGCCCTTTCTGCTGATCTCCCTAACCAGAGCGAGCCTACGGAGCTTTGATCGGAGGGAAGAGGCAGCGCAGACTGGCTGGCAAACCTCTCGCTGCAGTTGAACACGTTCTCAGTTGCTCCACGCCACGGATCCAGGAGCAGCCGCCTTAAATCCCCGTAGTCCCTTCAAGCAGCCAAGGCGTCCAACCTCAACCCTTCAAGCCAAGTCGGACCTCGCCGCACGAGCAGAGTATGGAGCAGAGTTCCCATCCCCGCCTCCTCTAACCCTGGCTTGTCCACTGGGCGTAACGAAAGAGGCCAGTTGCCTTTTCCTGCCACCCTGGCCAAGCTCCCAGCCGTGGTGGTCAGCGCCCTCCCACCTCTTCCTACGTCCTCCAACCCCCCCCCCCCCCACTCGAAAGTCTCCCGCCCGCTCTCCTCCTCGCAGTCCCTCGTCGACAGAGCTGGGTACTCTTCGCCTTTCTTGTGTGCCCCTCTGAACCCCGCTGATCAGCATGGGGTGTGGCTGCTGTTGTCGAGTGTTGTGGTGGAGGACAACCTTCGCGCGCGACGAGCGCAGCTCTTGTCCTCGAACGCACACCGCTAACTTCCCTCCGGCCAACCGACGTCCCTGCCTCGTAAGCTGACGAGTCCTGTTCACGCTGCTCTCCCCCAAGACTCCCTCAGCCAAGACTGGACAGCCTGAGGCAACACTCGGGTGCTCATCTCCTGGCACCTTGCCCTTGCCGACTTGCCCTTGTCCAACACGGAGGACCTTCCCCTGGGCCACGACCGCTATCAAGATCCCCACTCTATTCACGCTCAGCCGCGACACTACAGGCTCCTGACGCCAGCACTCCACGCCGCGTGTTCGTTCGTCTCTCCTGTTCGTCGAGTCCTCCTGTCCCTCTCACGTCCTTGTACCTGGCTCGTCCAATTCTCACGATGCTTACGTGCTTGCGATACGCACGTGTGTCTCTGATAGACGCCTGTGCAGCTCCTCGCTCGAGAAACGTGGCTTCGGCACAACGGCCTGCCCTCGGTCTGCTTTTCAGGCGCTGCTGTTGCTGCGCGCCTTCTCTGCTCCTGCCTCTGCTCCTCTGCTTCGTATTCTCCGGAACGCAATGGATCTCGAACTCCCCATGAGGAGGAAGTACCTCCCGCTCTACACGCCTTTCGCGTCGGAATCGGAACTGCACCTCGATGGCGGTCGTAAGCTCTCTTCCCACTCCTCCAGACCGTAGTAGCTAACCCCTCGCAGTTCCACTCTACCCCCCCAGTTCTCGACCAAGCTCCCTCGCACCTTCCTCCATCTCCACCTCCTGCGCCAGCTCCATCGCCAGCTCCTCCCGCCCCTCCAGCATCACCACCACCACCTCCTGCACCTTCTCCTCCTTCTTCCGCCCTGCCCCACTCTCTTCCTCCTCCCACACCACCCCTTGTCGCCCCTCACACCCCTCTCCCCTCCCAACGCCGACCCCAACGAGCGAGGACATCTTCTTCCTCCCCCTCGACTCGTCTTGCCCCGTCTTCCTCCTCCCACTATACTCATTGACGGAGGACGGACTACCGCTCGAGAGCGCGAGGGGGAGCAGGAAGGGCGGGAGGCGTAGGGTGCGGAGAGCGGGTGCGTTCCTGGGGAAGGTCGTGTTGGCGATGGTGACGCCTCCGCCGGCGTAGGAAGGCGGGATTACTGTTGTAGGATTTGAGGAGTACCTAATTTAGTGCCCGAGTACCCAAACGAACGCCATCGTGCCGCGTCCAGTGGAGAGGAGAGCGAGCAGAACCTTGCTCGGACGCTGAGAGTGTGGAGTCGTCGGGAGCTGCGGATCGGGAGCGGATGAAACGGCTGAAGCAGAGGCGTGCTGGGTATAGCTGAGTTGCGATTAGCTTCCCTCCCTCCTCCTCCCGATGATACAACATGCTTCCCTCCTTCCATCTCCCACTCCCCCCACTCTAGACCTCCCGACGCCCGCTCCTCGCACTCTAGGCATCCTCGTCCTTGGTCTCCCACCGAATATACGTATCGATCGCAGCCGAAAAGACTGCGAACCCTGCTCCTCCGAGCACCATCGCTCGAGGACCTGATTGTCGACCCAGGACGGCGCCCGAGACGGCTCCAGCGTAGACCGAGTTCCAGATGTCGTTCTTGGCACGGTACTGCTCAGGATGTTAGTTCGTCTGCTTCGGCTTGGGGAGGAGGAGGGGAGGAAGGAGGAAGCGAACGTACCCCCTCGATAACGCACTCTGTACCAGCGTACAGCGCTCCAACCCTCGCGAATCCGCTCCCGCTCTTCCACATGCTCTTGCCCATATCCTTGAACACGTGCTTGGCCTTTTGCTGCGTCGACATGCCTGCGAACTGAGGTGCGCGGAAGGGATCCTCGAGGGCGAACGACGACGACATGAGGGAGAAGAAGGCTCCGATGCCAAATCCTGCAAGTCGTTCATCAGCTGCTGTTCTTCGTAGTAGGGCCCACCCAGCAGGTCCTCTGCAGCTCCACCCCCTTCCGTACGGCGAGCACGCCCGACCTCCTCCTCCTCCTTCGCCACCTCCTCCAGGGAGAGACTGAACGCACCCATAGCTCCACTCATCAACGCCTTGGCCACCGGCGACTCGATCCCAGCTTGCACCAACCGCATCTGCTTGATGGACTGGAGGATCTCTTTCCGCTCTTCGGGAGTCTTGGGCGTCCCGTCTGGCCCTGGCTCGAAGCCGGGAACGACAAAGGGGGCCTGCGCTGGGGGTCAGCTGGGTGGGGGAAGGCAGGGAGAGAGTGGGCGTACGGTCAGGATGTCCATCGGTGGGCGGGGGAGGCGGTCGAGGTCCAAGAGGGCGGAGAAGCAAAAAGTGAAAGAAACGAAGGCGAAAAAAAGAAATGGACTTTGGGCGTCGAAGGGGAGGGAGGGGAAGGAGGTTCGAGAGTGTAGACGAGCTAAGGACTCTCTGCCTGTACAGGAGAAAGGCACAGGACGACGTGACTCTGGGCGACAGAACAATCCAGCCCGAGTTACAACACATTCCCCCTTCCTCATCTCAATCCAGCACCCCATCCAACAACCTCCTCGAATCCACCACATCAAACAACGCCCTCCCCGCCCTCCTCTGCCCTCCCTTCGCCACGACCTTGTCCCTCCCCCGTCCGTGCGTAACCCCACTCGCCTCATCACTCTCGGTCCCTCCATCCGTCGACGTCCAATTGTTCGGACTCCCCGGCCCGTCCTCTCCCTCCAACTCGGGGAACAGATGCCTCCGCAACGCCAGACTCTTGGGCGACAGCATACCTCCAGCTCGAGAGGGAGGTTGAGAGGATTTGCGCGACGACGATGAGGAGGGTGGGAGGCCCAGCGTTCCGAAACGCGGGTGGGCGACGTCGGGGTGTCCGAGGGGGATGGGGACGGCAGAGGGGTCAATGAGGTACTGCTGTCGGCCTACGCATGCTGAGGGGGTGCGAGAGGAGGAAGGGGTCACTCCGCCGCCTTCTTGGTGTTCCTCGTCCGAGGAGGAACAGTCGGAAGACTCCGAGTCGCTGAGAGGGGGGAGGGCGTAGAGTCGTTCAATGGAGCCTAGGTGGGGCTGGACGAGGAGGTAGGGAGAGATTTCAAAGAGGGAGGAGAAGTCGGAGAGGGCGAGAGGGGAGTCGGTGGGTTCTTCCTCGGCGGCGGGGGTGGATAGCGGAATAGTGGTCTGGCCGTTCGAGAGGACAATCGAGGGCTTCGAGGCGGATTGGAGGGCGGGTGCAAAGGAGGTGGGGGAGGCGGCTGCGTCGAGGAGGGCGAGTTGGGATCGAGTCGAGGTTTGAATCCCGTTGGCGCGGTTGGCGCGGACGAGGGAGATGACGCTGGTGACCATCGTTTTGAGGTGACTCTGCGGGTGTAGTCAGAAGTCAGCGAATCTGTGCCAGCCGGGACGAGCGACCAAACGCACCTCGATAGCCTGAACTCCAAGCACAGCAACCTTGACATCCGCCCCTCCTCCGAGACCTGAATCGTACGCCAGCAAGCTCATCCGATCCTTGAGCGTATCCACGTCTGGTAGCTCCTTTGACTCGCAGCACAGCGGGGTATGCAAGCATCGCATGTAGTCCTGCAATAACGCTGTCCCAAACACCATCAGCTCCTTCCCTCTGCACCCCACTGAGAGCGACTCACTAGCAGACGGCGCCTTGGCATCCTCCAACGCAACCGGCAAGCCATCCTTGCCCACCTGGCCTCCCTTGGAGTCCATCGACCCACTCAAGCTCTTGAGCCTCTTGTCCTCCTTCTCCCTCTCCCTCTCCTTCTCCACGTCCTTCTTCCCCAGCCCAAACGCCTTGATCTCTGCCCGCTCCCGCTTCCCCAGTGCCATGACAGCCGCCTTGATGCGCCTCCGTTTGGGATCGCGGTCTTCGAGCATGAGACCGTCCTTGTCGCGTTGGCGTTTGTGCCAGCCCGAGTGGCGGAGGGAGGAAGGGGGTAGAGCGGGTCGAGTAGTATTGTAGAGGATGGAGAGGACGAGCGCGTTGTGGAGTTGGACTGTGAACAGGGATCGTCAGCACACCTCCCCTCGTTCTCCAGCCAACACGGAGACGCACCAGCTTCCCCCTTGGTTCCCAGGACTCGGTTCATGACAGTTCCCAGCTCCTGGCGGTTGATCTTTCCTGTTACAAAGTCGACGAGAGCGGTCCAGTAGAGCTGGCCCGTCTCTGGCGGGAGCAGTGCGGCGAGGCGGAGTTTGAGTGAGACGAGGTCGGCGCGCGCTGGAGGCTCTGCGGGGTTGGGGAGCAGCGACAGAAGCGGCGGTACTTCGGTTGAATTCATCGCTGCTGGCTGGGCGCTGCCGTCGCGAGTGGAGGGAGTGAAGGTCGAAGGGAGAAAGGCGTTGTCGTCGGGAGCTTTCCCTCTTGCCTTCGCTCCGAACCCACCTCGACTCGATACAGCTGGATCCGTCTTCGGAAACGTCTTTTTATACCCAGTTACGCCACCCGGTTCGCTCAGTGAACGAGGGAACGCGCGACGAATGCGCTTCCTCGGACAGCAGCGCAGGAGCAGCCTCGAAGAGGTGGAGCTGGACACGCTGCTAGGCGAGGGAGGGACCTTTACTCCTCGTTCTTCACCCCGCAAGACCGTCTACCGCCTCCGGATCGCTCTCGCCTTGCTGTGCTTTCTCCTCCTCTGCTCCTGGACTCTTCTCTCCTTCGACAGCACCGAGGGAGCGACGGGCAATCATCGGAACGGGAGCAATGTGGATGACTTCCAGACGTTCAATATCAGCTCACCGGACGGATCTGCGCACGCCTCGTTCATCGGTGCGTTCGCAACGCGAGGGAGCGTCGACAAGGACTGACCCCTCTGTTGCGCAGCCTTGGGAGCCACGATCACGAATCTGTGGGTCAAGGATCGCTCAGGGACGTTCAGAGACGTCGTGTTGGGTTGTGAGTTGCTCTCTCGACTCCAGCGAGCAGAACTAATCGGCTCACCGCAGACGACGACCGAACGCAGTACCTCACTGACCCGGCGTACCCGTTCGTCCTTCCTGCGCCTCTCTGCACTCCTACTAAATCCACTTCCAGATACTTTGGATCAGTCGTAGGCCGTTACGCTAATCGCCTACGCGATGGTTCGTTCTTCCGTCCCTTCCTCGCTCCCTCGCTGACTCGGTGCAGGCTCCTTCTCCATCCCCCCGACGCGCGACCTCTCCTCTGGCAAGACATACCACACCACCCCGAACGAGAACGGCAATACTCTTCACGGTGGAGAAGTGGGGATGAGTCGATCGGGGTTCTCGCTTCTGGCTCACTCGGCGCACGAAATCGTGTTTGGGCTGCTGGACGCGGACGGGACGGAAGGTGCGCTCTCCACCTCTTCAATTTTGCTACAATATTCACCTTAAACGCAGGCTTCCCAGGCTCGGTCTACACCAACGTCCGTTCACCCTTTCCCTCGGTTCCTCTAGCTGACCTCCTCGCAGGTCACCTACTCCCTCGCCGAAAACGCGAAGTGGATCACTCGAATCTCCTCGCACGCGACCGAATCAACACCCATCATGCTCTCCTCGCACGTCTACTGGAATCTGTATGCCTACGCTGGATCGTCGACGGTTCTGGATCACGAGCTGGGGATCAAAGGCTCGCGATACATTGAAGTGGACGAGAAGATGGTGCGTTCTCCTCTCTCAAATCTCGTGCTACCGCCTGATCAGGCTTTGCAGATCCCAACGGGCGAAATCAGCACCGTCGCAGGCTCCCCAATGGACTTTCGCACGCCTCGGTCGATTGGCTCGCAGCTAGAGCAGACGAGCGGGCTCTGCGGACCAGGTGCGTTCGCTCTCGAGCTACTTCGAGTGTTAGCTGATGAGAAGCAGGATGCGTGGGCTACGACAATGCGTGGATCTACGACGAGCATGCGAGGGAGGACGTCGTGATGGAGCTCGCCAGCTCGCTCTCGGGGATCAAGTGCGTCCTCTCCTTCCTTCCTCTCCTTCCCACTGACCTTGACGTACAGGCTATCGATCAAAACCGACCAGCGAGCCGCACAGGTCCATCCCGCCTTCTCTCGCTGTCGACACGAAACTCACCCTCGCTTCGCAGGTCTACAGCTGCAACGGCCAGTCCTCCACCCCGCGCAAAACCTCTCACGGCGGACCAACCAAGGCTTACGGAAAGCATTCTTGCGTCGTCCTCGAGCAGCAAGGGTGGATTGGCGCGATTCGGGAGCCGCAGTGGGGGGAGGACCAGGTGCGCTTCTTTCCCTTTTGGTGACGATGCGAGAGCTGATGGAAGGTACAGATCTATGGACCTGAACGGCCGTACGAGTGGTGGAGCGAGTACGCGTTCAGCGTGGAATGAACAGGTTCCTCACGCGTCGAGGGTCGCCAGAAACGAGGCCGCCGTCTTCGAGTTCCAAGGCGCCGCTTCGCTCGCTTCCACCTCCACTCTTTCTACGCTCGCTCGACAATCTCGGCGGCTCTTTTCGCTTGCAGGCGCGCCGGAGAGCTGACCCCGCATTTTCGCCCCTGGTCATTAGGCGCCCCCCCAACCTCGACGGCCTCGACGCGCCAATCTCGACGCGCCTACTCCTTCCTCCCTTTCGTCCTCAGCTCTCCCTCTCCTTCCTTCCTTCCACTCTCTCGCGAACCTTCCTACTCACCTTCACCTACCCAACCCAGCTCCTTGCCCAACATGCCCATGGGTGCGCGTTTTTCCCCGACCACCTCCTCCCCACCTACTCAAGCTAAGCAACCCTCCTCCACAGTCTACCACGAGAAGGCGCAGTCGACGTTCGCCACCAAGATGACAATGATCACTACTCCCGAAGGTGCGTTACCTTATCGCTCACCAGACGAACGCGTAGGAGCTGACCCCCTGCTCCGCTCAGCCAACAACTCGTTCCTCTCCGATCTCGTCACCTCGAACGACGTCGACCTCGAGAAGCCCATTACCGCGGGTTTCTACCGTCAGGAGGCAGGAACTGAGCTCGTGTACACCTACACCTAGTGCGTTCATCCCCTCGAGGTCGTTTGGAGCTGCTGCTGTGGGACGGGAGCTAACCCACCCGTTTCTCACAGTCACGAGATGAAGATCATCGTCGAGGGAGAGTTCCACATCAAGGATCAAACAGGCAAGACCGCCATCGGCCTCCCTGGAGACGTCTTCTACTTCCGTGCGTCCTCTCGCTCCCCTCCCTCAATTCAAGCTAATCCAGCTTCCGCGTTGGCAGAAAAGGGAGACACCATCACCTTCTCGTCGCCTACGTACGGCCTTGGATTCTTCTGCGGACAGAAGGCCTGGGGAGTCATCTAAGCAGGCGTAGCGAGGCGGAGCGAGAGGAGGGGCTAGGAATGTACGAGCAGTTTTCTGTACGTTCAGGCGCACGACGGGGGTTCTTCTGCTCCTATCGCTTCGCGGATACCCTGGCCCGGCTCTCTACTGCTCGGCGTTGAGGTAGAGTTGGGAATCCGCCTCCCAGCGCACAAGTCCCCCTCCGCGAATTCCGTGGGCAAGTTTCTTTCTCTCCCACCACACTCTCGCCCAACGGTTCCGAGCGCCGAAGGTCTACATAACGTAAGTCTAAGCGCCAAAACAACGGCGCCATCTCCAACTGACCGGGGCGCTCCACAGAGCCGCCACTTCCCCCGCCTCGCCACAAGCAGGCCTCCCCCCGCAATGCCTCCACCACCTCCTCCCGCCCCTCCCCCGCCGACTCAATCGCACTCCTGCAACCCCAGCTACTTGCCCTCGACCCCGCACCACTCCAAATCCTCCGAACCTCCCTGCACCTGCCCCCGCCTACAGCTCTCCGACCACCCGAACGACCTTCGCGCCTGGAACGCCGCCTGAGAGGTCGAGCTCGACAGAGTCTACGGACCCAACTGTCACAAGGGGAACGTCGAAAGTGCCGCTCAGCGCAATGCGGAGAAGTGTCTGGGCGAGAAGGGGTTCCAGCAGCGCGAGATGGGCAAGAAGGCGGTCATGGCGAGCGCGAGGCGTCTCAAGGGCAAATTTGAGGAGAGGTGGGATTTCGAGGAGGTGTATGGGCAGGCTTGGAGGGGAATGGGAGATCGAGCGAGGGAGGAGATTGTGCTTCGAGCGATGGAGTGCATGCATCTCGAATTCGAGGACCTGAGTCGTTATTCGGTGCCGGAGATCACGCTTGGGAACATGGCGGGAGGCAGTGGAGAAGGATTCCTCAAGCTCGTCAATGCGCTCCTCCCCGGCGAGGATCTCCAGGGCGATTACTCGGTCGTTCGGCACGCGGGATGGGAAGTCGTTCATGGGATCGAGCTCGACGAAGGGGAGTCGCTCAAGCCGAGGAGTAGGAGCATTTGTGCGATGCAGGAGGGTTTTCTTCTGCTTCGTCATGCCTACATGCTCGACTTTGTTCTCAACGCCCTCAAGAAAATCGTGAGTTCATCTTGCTTGGAGCGAGAGCAGTTCGAGACGCTGGCTGATACTCAATCTTCCCCGCAGAAAAAGGCGACTTCCGACGATCCTCTCAAAACGCCTGCGAAGCCGGATACTAAACCATTTGGCGATGGCTTTTGCATGAGGTGCGCGACTCCAGGTGCGCTTCTTTTGTCCTCCCTCGTTCGCCCTCGCTAACCTAGGTTTTCCTTCTCAAGCTTCACGAACGAGCTCGGGCAAGCTCTCCTTCTGCGGCAAATGTCTCGCCAGCGGCCGCAAAGCTCGTTACTGCTCGAGGTGCGTCTCCGTTTCTCCTCCCCTCAACAATGCACTGACTTCGCGACAGGGAGTGCCAACTCGCCGATCGTCCTTCGCACAAGGCGACCTGCGGCAAGCCCGTCAGCGAAGCTTCGTCGATCCCCCTCTACAACACCTCTTCCGACCTCCCGTCCTCGCACCTCAACCCCTTCCTCGTCCGCCAGCTCCACGTTCTCGACAGCTTCCGCGAGATCAAAGTCCTCTGGATCGTCATGCACCCTAGTTACCCTAGCGACCATCGCATGATCGGCGTGGGAACCGGGGCCGCCGGGTTTGATCTTTTCGAGGCCATCGCCGGGGTCAGAGACACAGCGATCAAGTACAAGTCGCTCACGCTCATCGGACTCCTCGCCCTTACCGTCGCCGTGAGCGCCGAGATGGAGTACGGAATCATGGGAGGACCAGCGGAGTGGTGCACCGAGGAGATCATCGTGGAGCAGATGGCGAAGGAGTTCGACGTCGGGGAGGAGGAGTTGAGGCTCGCGATGAAGGATGCCGAGCCGATGGCGCCGTGGTGGATCGCCGAGCTCATTGCGAAGGAGGAGGAGGAGAGTGGTGAGTTCTTCCTCCGTCGTCGCGAGGAGGGTGAGCTGATCTTTTGCGACAGGGCAGGCGCAGAAGGATGCTGGAGCGAACTCGAGTGCGTTCTCTTCGCATCAGCCGCCGCGAAGGATCACTAATCCGCCAGTTCAGCAGAAACGTAGTGCACGAGTGGAAGCTGCGATCGCTTGAAGGGGGTTGGGGGTAGCTTTTTTCTGCATCGCGACCGTTTGGCTCGAACGGCGGGGCATCACGGCGATTGAGCATGTGGACGAGAAGAGAAAGCAGCAACGCCCAGAAGGAGAGCAGGAGGGATTCGAGCTTGAGAGTGAGTCGCGCGCAGGGGGACAAGCAGATCGAGCGAAGCAGAGCCGACGCCGCGCCGATGAAGCCAACCTCGTTACCAAATCTGTCCATTCCACCCCAACCAAATACCCTGCCCCAGCCACTCCCACATGATCCACCTCGCGCACGGCACCTACGCAGGACGAAGGGAGTGCAGTCGCGGGTCTCGAGCCGCACGGCCTTCCTCAGCAGGGTTGCACGATTCTCCACGCAGACCCAAGATCCTCGTCGTAACGCAGCGCAACGAATGGCGAGGGTGGGGTTGCTGTAGTCTCCGGCGAAGGTGGAGCCGTGCTGGAGAAGCTCGGTGGGAATAGAGGTGGGGTGGGGCCGGTGAGGGCGGGCGTGCTCTTAGCGGTTCGAGGTGCAGCGTCGGCGTGTGCTTGATGGTAGCTGGAGAGGAGAAAGTATGGATCTGTACAAGCGTGCGTTGGTTAGCTCTCGTCCTCCCAGCCCTGCCCAGGCAGTGCTCACCTTGAGCTGGCACCAACGACCTCCCTCCTCAGCTCCAGCGACAGCCTCGGCGAGCCCCACAGCGCGGCAAGCAGTTCATTATCCATCCAGCAGTGTTCGCTCCTCCAAGCGTTTCCAGCTCCGCCTCTTACGCCACTGAAAGCTCCTCAAGCTCCTCCTCAAGCTCCTCGACGCCGGCAAGCTCCCTGCGCGAGTCGCCTGTGCCCGTCTCGTGCTGGCAATACATCGGCTCACACAAGCCTTCGAGGAAGATTTGGCGAAGAGGGGAGCTGAGGGGGAGAGCTGGAGAGCGTGGAGTTGGCGATGGGAGGGAGGGGTTGGTGCGGACGTCCTGCTGCCGTTCGAGTTCGATCAAGGAGACCAGTGCGCGGCGGATGCTCTGGCCGACTGCTTGTGGCAGGGCAGCGGGCGGAGTTGGCCAGCGTACGAGCGAGCGGAAGAGCTGCAGGAGCTCAACAAGGCGAACGTTCACCCTGGCTCGTTCCCCTCTGCCTTCGACCACTCACTTGGGATCAGCTTGGCTCAGCGAATCGCTCAGGTCTACGTACGTACAGCCAGCCTTCGCCTTGGAGCCTGGAGAGCTGACCCAGCTGGTCCCCAGCGTACGCCGACCCCTGCTGCTGCTCCTCTCTCGCCACGTCGACACCGCGCTGGATTGAAAGCTAGCTGCTGGCTTCAAGGTACGAGACTGCGTTCACGAGTTGGAAGCGCTGGTTCTGACCCCAACTCTGGCTGCACAGCTTCCCCGTCCGTCGTCCACCTCTCCCCTACCCCCTTCTCGCTCAACTCGGCCTCCCTTGAGCTCCTGCCTCCCGCCCCAACGACAGCATGGATCAACTCTCCTCAGCTTCCCGCGAGCTTTCCAAGATTCACTTTCGATCCGACATCGGCGGCTGGAACGAGAAAGCGGAAGAGCTGATCGCCGACGTCCTCGCCGCTCCTCGTCCTGCGCCTGCCACACCGGGCTACGGCGCCCAAGTTCGCACGAGAGACGAACTCGAGGATCTCGAGCAGAACGATCCTCTCAGGTCGGTGATCATGTCGACAGCTCAGCAAACCAGGAGGAATTGCGCGTTCGCCGATGCTGGAGGGTTCGACCACGCGAAGGTGTTCTCTCGCTTGTCCCTCGATGCACGCCGCAGCGTGATGCTCGAAGCTCTCAAGGACTCTGTTGGCCTTGTAGGAGGAGACGACTTCCGCAAGGCGCAGGCGCGCCTCCTTTGCCCCGAGCTCAGCATCTCCCAGCTCTGCGACGGCTCCGCACTCTTCGACCTCGTTCGCCACTTTTCCCTCGACCCCGAGACGGCAAGCTTCGAGTACCTCCGCCACCCTGCTCTCGAACAGCGGCCTCTCGAAGAAGGCGATCTTCTTCTCCCCCACGAGCTCCTCGTGGTGTTTGCCTGGGAATGCCTCAACGTGCTCGTGAGTTTTCGTATTTTTTTTCTCGCTGTCTCCCGAAAACTGACGCCACTTGCCCTCCTCCCAGGACGGGACTCTGCGAACGAACATCACTGAGCTCAACTCGTTGGTGAAGCCTCTTCCCCCTGGCCCCGATGCCTTCAACCGCAGCGCCAGCTCAGGGATTCGTTGCACGGTTTGCCTGACCGGGGGTGAGTCGGACCTGCTTCTCCGCTCTTGGGTATCGCTGATTGATTCTCCGCCCGACTCTAGGCTGGCAGCTTCCCCCAGGGGAGAGAAGATGCAGCGCTGTGGTCGCTGCGACCAGCGAGGGAGACTGGTCAGCTACTGCTCCAAGTGCGTCGCCCTGCGCTTCCGTCAATCGGTTTTGGGAAGGAACTGATATGCCATTCTCCGCAGGACCTGCCAAAAGAAGGACTGGAAGTCGCACAAGGCGATTTGCGGCACGCCTCTCACTGCTTCTTCGGTCCCCGCCCTCCCCGTCGACTCTCCTCTCCGCGCTCATCCTGGCGATACTCCTCTACTCGCCGCCATCCTCGACGAAACTTGCCGCGACAACGTCTTCTGGAATTTCTTCGACGATGCTGGCCGAGCTCACTTCATGCGAGTCCAGGGAGACGCGCCCATCGTCGTCGCGTCCGTGAACGCTCGAGATCGTGCACTGGCGACGCGGGAACCCAAGGACGTTGCGGTCTTCTTCGCCTGGCTCTCGACGGTCCACCAGCAGGCGGAGATCGGTCCAAGGGGGGGAAAGCTGGGAGATCGGGCGTTGTGCGAGCAGCTCTCGAAGGCGTTCGGATTGTCGCAGGCGGAGCTGCTGGACGCGTTGCCGCCACTCGAGAAGCCGAAACTTCTCCAGCGTCCTTCGCGCATGATGCTCAGCCTGGTAGCGGAGCTCGGGGGAGGATACCATCACGACTCGTTCGTCGTTTGTTCTTCTCTCACTCTGACTCAGAGCTGACGCTGTTTGTTCCTCCCAGCGCCGACAACTTCGTCCTCTCGGCTTCTCCCGCCCTCGCTCGCCAGTGCCGCGCCTTGCTCGCTACCCGCAACAACGCGGGTTCCTTCACGCCCTACTACCTCTTCGACCCCTCGACCCCCTCCGCCGCACCCATCCCCTTCTTCATCCCTTCGAACAGCATGGAGACGACCTTCCTAGGCATAACGATCTACCGGGGTTTCGCCACCTCCTTCGCGATCGATCAGGACCCCAACGATCTCTTCGAACGGGTCGGCCTTCTCTTCAGTGTCGTCCTTCGAGGCTCGCCGCTCGAGCTCCCCGATCCGCGTGGTCTCAAGGCGCTCAAGAAGCTTGCGAAGGAGGCGCTCAAGCGACCGACGCCGTGGTTGGCGAAGCTCGGTGCGGAGGCGGGAGAGATTTCGGAGGAGAAGCGAGGGTAGATAGATAGATAGATAGATATCTTCATTTCTAGTCCATGTCGAGCATATGCCCATGTAGACCACCAGTATGTGGGAGATCCCGAAGGCACAGGGGGAGTGAGGGCTCACGATGGTGATTCTGTGTCAGGTCGGGGAGGAGTTTGGGGAAGCTGCAGTGGACGAGGCGTTCGATCGGGTTGTGGCGTTCATTAAGGAGAAGGAGAAGGAGGAGGAGAAGAGGGGGGAGGGGGTGGAAGCGAGTTGGGCCGCGACGTTGTTGGATGAGGATGAGGAGCAGGCGCAAGAGAGGAGAGGGAAAGGAGGACAAGGAGAGGTGCGAGGAGTTGGCGTCTAGGAAGAAGACGCCGGACGAGTTGCGCGAGATGTTGGCGTCTCTAGTTTTCGGTCAATGAACAAGTAGTCTTTTGGAGCCTTGAAACTCGAGCGGGGGGAGCAGGTGAGAGTGAGCAAATAGGGAGCAGAGGAAGAAGAGAGCGAGCGATCAACATTGACGATACGGGCCTCCATTCCGTGCCAACAAAGCGCAAGCCGTCGCCTTCTCTGCCCAATCGCTACGCAAAAGCCCCTGCAGACGAAGCGAACCAAGTCAGCGAGTGCCAGCACTCTCCAGCGTCGACTCACCTCACGCATCCCCACCACAAACCAGCTCGATCCCCGCTCCTCGCACTCGTCCGTCAAATCTCCATACCAAAGCTCCCGTTCCGTTTCCGTTCGATCAACAGTGGGGTAACGCAGTCGTTTGAGCTTGGAAAGCGCCGTCAACTCTGATCGCAGCAGCGCACGGCACTCCTCAGTCTCCGCGGAACTGCAGCTAAAGATCATGTAGAATTCCAAGGGCGAGGAGAGGGAATTGGAGGAGGGATCCAGCTGGGTCGTCCGAGCTGAAGTGGCGAAGGGAGTGGCATGCTTCGAGGAATGGGCGAATGGTGTGGGGTGGAACGGCGAGGGAGTGATGAGGTTGGGGGCGAGGGTGATGAGTTGAACGCGGCTGGAATCGGGGGAGGCCAGGCGTCGAGGATGAGGTCGTGGACGCGGAAGACGAGATTCGAAAGGAAAAAGGGAAGTGTGAAAAGGTGATTTCGTGACTCTTGAGGGGCTGGGGAAGACCCGAGTGAGCTGGTGGGAGGTGCGGAGAGAGGCTTACCTGCGAGCTCAGGCCGTAGCAAGATCCGCACATCCACATCGACGAGGAGCTGTAGTTTTAGCTGCTGCAAGCGAGGACACGCCTCGATAGCGCGCGCGACATCGGGGAGCTTCCTCTCGTTGCCTCCCCACACCTCCAGCTTCCTCGTCGGCCAGTCGGCTTCCTTCCGCCGACGAACCTCAACAGCTGGGCTTCGCCAATCAAACAGACTTCATCCCAAAGGAGGGGCTGCGCTGCGCTCCTCCAGGTGCGACAGACGAGTGCGCAAGAGCGGAGAGTCGTGTACCGCGTCCTGGCCAAGGACTCTGCGGGACCATACTCGCCGGCGAGAGTGAGGATTTCGAGTAGGATTTCGAACGGGAGGGATTGAATTGGCGAGGTTTTGGTGCGGGTTGGGCGGAAGAGGGGGACGGAGGTGCCACGTTCGCTCGACGGAGCTGAGCTGCTGGGAGAGCTGGATTAGACGGACAAGGCGGCGAAGCAGGGATGGCGTACCTGGTGGTCCCACAGGCGAATAATCTGAGCAGTCCAGTCCACGAGATAATCGAGCAGCGGGCGAAGGAGAAGAGCTGGCGAAGCCTCGAAGGCGAGGGACGGAGCAGCTGAGGAAGGCAGAGTCAGCAGGATGCCTGCTGGTTGGCCCAAGAAGGAAGCTTACCTGGAGTTCGTAGGAGGCGCAACCCGAGCAATCGAGTCCTGGAGTTGAGCGCAGGAGGGAGAAACGCGAGGGAGCTCAGCGCGAGGACGACGTTCGCCTCTTGTCTTCACCCACAACGCTCGACCAAGGAACAGCGCCTCGGACCGCACGCCTGGAAGCCTCGTAACAGCCTAGGGTACCGGCCGAATACGCCAAGCCCGCTCCAATCCCGCTGCTCTCCCTCCACCGCGCTCACCTCCCTCGTCGGCGTCGTCGCCCCCCTGATCGAGCGTGCTTCACCACTGCAAGCGCTGCTTGAGGACATCGAGACCACCTGTTATGGGCCCCTATTGATCTAGGAGGGGACCTGGACGAGGCGTGCGCGGCGAGGTCGCAAGGGCGCGGCGCTGGAGGACGGGAGGACAAGGAGCGTGGGGACTGGGGAACGGGAGGGAGATGATCGGCGCAGGTGGAAGGGTTACAGTGGGGCTATGCTGGCAGCAAGAGGGAATGCGAACCTGCTCGTTCTCCAAGCTGGGTGCGCGACGAGCGTCGAGGAGGCCGCGATCCCGCTCTGCTCTTCTCCTTGGGGCGACGAAGCTGCTTCAGAGGCTCAGAGGCTTGCGGTAGCTGGGATATATTCTTCTGGAACGACTGCTTCCTGCCTGCCAGCAGCTGGACGTTCTCGAGGCTGAGGACGCGGTGCTCCACCGAGGTTGCGCACCAGCTTGCTCGAGGAAGCATCGCTGCTGTCCTTCGAGGTCGGCTGCTCCTGTGTTCTCTCCCAGACCGTACCCACTCTTCTTTTCTCTCAACTCTGCTCGCAGCTCCTAGCTCCAACGGCAATGACTCAAGAATCCACTAAGAAGCCTATCCAACAACGCATCCCTTCCCCGAGCGACTCTAACGCTCCCTCCCCGGATCCTCGTAGATCCACCTAAGCTCCCCCACAAACGTCGAATGCACTTTGACCGGCACCTTCCTCTCCTTCTTCCTCTCGACCCCCTTCCCCTTCTTCTGAAAGCTCTCCGGCGGCATCCCCTCCCCCTCTCCCGCCCTCTCCACCCTCGCCCTCTCCACCCTCCCCCTCTCCACCACTTGCATTGCTCCCAAGATCGCCGCCGATTCCCCGAGCGCGAGTTTGGCAGCGAGTTTCGAAGCGCCTTTCGTCGAGCCTGAGAGGGCAGATTCGCCTTCGGTGATGAGGGCTTCGAGGACTGTTAGCCAGCCGGATGGGAGGAGGTGCCAGTGGGTTAGGAGAGCGTTGAGGGAGGTTTGATGGGCTGAGAGAGGAGGGGTGGGGGGTGGTGAGGTCTACGAGGAAGTTAGCTCGGGCGCGAGGGTGCGAAGGGAGGGGCGTACCTTGCGACGCGGTTTGGGTGGCTTGGATCTACTGACGCGTTGAGTGGTTGAGGCTGGGGGTGGGGAGGGGGCGGAGGTGAAGGAGAGAGGGATGATGACGGGGGTAGGGACTGAGACGCGTCTGACCTTCTTCTTGGGAGAAGGAGTAACGACACAAAACTCGTGCAGCAGTTCCCTCCCTTCATCCTTCTCCTCCTCCTCCTCTTCCGTTTCCCCCTCCTCCCCCAACACACTCTCCCCGACCTCCAAAGCCGTCTCAGCCAACTTGCGCGCCAACCTCTTGCGCGTCCCCTCGTCCTTCTCCCTCAGCTTCTCCTCCCTCTCCGTCTCTGGCCAACTCCTCCTCGCCCGTGCGGGAGGAAAGACTTTGGTCTCACTCCACCTCCTTTCGAGCGTCGCGCGTCCGTTCTTTTCCGCGAGAGAGAGGGGGGCGCGAGGGGGTGGAATGAGGAAGCAGTTGCTCGAGGAGAGAGTGGTGGGTAAAGGAGCGGAGGGTGGATCGGGATGGGATGACATGGTTGGAGGAAGGCAAGAGGGAATCCTTCGTGAGCTCGTCCGCGTTGGGCAGGGGAGGTCAGTGCGAGATCAACAGGAGTGTGCCCCAACTTGTAGTGCGAAGTTGACGCGTTCGTAAGAGCAGAACTTGAACTCAGGAGAACAAGCAAGAAGAGAAGAGTAGAAGAGATTGAGTTGGAGAGGAAGCCTGCAGCAGAGAGTTGCGAAGGCTGAGCTTGGCTGAGCTCTGGGATCTGAGCGTCACGTGGGCCAAACAAATTCCAAGTGGGCCACTTTCGCCTCTTCTTCCTCCCAAATCCTCTCTCTCGAGAGCGACACTCAGTTCAGTTATGTCGAGGGACAGCGAGGATCAGTTCGTGAGTACAACCGTTGCTCTCCAAGCGGGCAGGACGGGCACTCAACCCCCTCCTTCCCCCCACCAAACAGGACTTTCAAGACAACGACTCGGGCTCGGACGCGTACGAGGTAGAGAAACCCAAGAAGGTCAGTCATAAGCGCTTGTTCTCTGGGCTCTGCGGCGTGCGGCGGGAGGAGGGGGAGGGAGGAGGCAGGCGGAAGGTTCAGTGAAGGAAAGGCACAACAACGCCACCACGCGTCTTACCGGACGCGTTCTGGGCGTAGATTGGCTGCCTTCTTGCTACGTAGCTACCGCAGAGGTAGTGCGTTGAGCGTGGGGGCGCTAGGACGAGCCGTCTGAGGACGACGGGAGGGCGCGTCTAGCCAGCTCACGAGCCAGGCGCCTACCCAGTGGTGGCTGCGTGCAGGCCTACCCAGTGCGGTCTACAAGCTTTCAAAGAGGAGCCTGACCTGGAGGAACGAGGATGGACAGAAACTCTTCTCGCCATTGACCATCATCTGACCTCCTGAGTTCCTCTCCCTCAACCCCGCGCTGTTTCGAAGTCCACTGATGCTCTCCTTCCCTTCCCTCCCTCCAACCTACTCCCCTCGCCCCTCTGCAGGCCGCCGCGAAGCCCAAGGCCGCCCCGAAAGCAAAGGCCGCTCCCAAGCTTAAGGCCGCTCCCAAAGCCGCCGTCGCGAAGAAAAAGGCGCCCGTCCTCGAGGAGCACGCCTCGAATGGTGCCGACAGCGACGAGGACGTCGTGATGGCCGATGAGGATGAGGTGCGTCACTTCCCGAGAGCAGGCGGAGGAGACGGCAGCTGATGCTTCGACGTTGCAGGACGAGGCAATGGAGATGGCTGGGCCTTCAAAGGCGGCGGCCAAGACTGGGAAGAACAAGTCGGCGAGTGAGACTTACGTCAAGGTGCGTTCCCGTCCGAGCTTGGAGAGGGATGGACCCAGGAGCTGACCCTGCGCGCGCGTACAGCTCTCGCAACTCGAGCACGTCCTCAAGCGTCCCGATACCTACATCGGCTCGGTCGAGCCCATCACGCAACCCATGTGGGTATACGACGAGGCGGCCAAGAACCTCGTCTTCCGGTGCGTTCCCTTCTCGCTTCCCAGGCGAAGGAGGAGCTGATTCCTTCCCCCGGGCGCACAGCGCCATCACGTTCGTTCCTGGGCTCTACAAGATCGTCGACGAGATCCTCGTCAACGCTGCCGACAACAAGGTCCGCGACGCCAACATGAAGAACCTCAAGGTCACGATCGACGTCGACAACAAGACGATCTCGGTCTACAACGACGGCAAGGGAATCCCGATCGAGATGCACGCGACCGAAGGGATCTGGATCCCCGAACTCATCTTTGGACAGCTCCTCACGTCCTCCAACTACGACGACGACGAGGCCAAGGTCACTGGAGGAAGGAACGGATACGGAGCCAAACTCGCCAACATCTACTCGACCGAGTTCATCGTCGAGACGGCGTGCTCGAGCAACGGCGGCAAGGTCTACAAGCAGGTCTTTTCGGACAACATGGGCAAGAAGGGCAAGCCCAAGATTACCGATCAGAAGAAGGAGAAGCTCGAGGTGCGTTCCTTTCTCTCCTCCTTGGGGACAGCAGAAAACTGACGCACACCTCTTCGACAGGACTGGACCAAGATCACTTTTACGCCCGACCTCGCTCGCTTCAACATGACCGAGTTCGACGCCGACACGGTCTCGCTCCTCCAGAAGCGCGTGTACGACATGGCAGGCGTCACCAAGGGCGTCTCGGTCTACCTCAACGGCAAGAAGATTGCTCTCTCGGGTCGCAAGGACGGCAACTTCAAGGCGTACGTCGAAATGTACACTTCGGGCGCGAACGAGGTCGCCGGAACGGGCGTCAAGAAGGCTGGAGCGAACGACGACCTCGTCGGGGCGGACGTGGGAGGCGTCAAGACGATCTTGTACGAACGCTTCGGCGAGCGGTGGGAGGTCGCGTTTGCGGTTTCGGACGGACAGTTTCAGCAAGTCTCGTTCTGTAACTCGATCGCGACGACCAAGGGAGGGACCCACGTCAACTACGTCGCGGATCAGATCGTTTCGGGTATCGTCGACCTCGTCAAGAAGGTTCTTCGCGCTTCTTTCTTTGTCGGGGGACGCGTGCTGATGTTGGTCGACCCGAGCAGAAGAACAAGGCGGCGCCCGTCAAGCCGTTCCAGGTCAAGAACCACCTCAGCATCTTTGTCAACTGCCTCATCGCGAACCCGGCGTTCGACTCGCAGACCAAGGAGAACATGACGCTCGGCGTCAAGAAGTTTGGGAGTACGTGCAAGTTGACCGAGGAGTTCTTGAAGAAGGGTGCGTGGTTCGTCGAATCTTGCGAGCAACACAGGGGAGCTGATGCGAGCGAGAGCGCAGTCGCCAAGTCGGGAGTCGTCGACAACGTTCTCAACTGGGCCAAGTTCAAGCAGGACCAGCTGCTCAAGAAGACTGACGGGCACAAGCGATCTCGGTTCGTCTCTCCGTTGCTCTTCCGCACCGTTCCTGACGCCCTCGCTCCAGCATCACCGGTCTCGTCAAGCTCGAAGACGCCAACAACGCCGGCACGAAGCTCGGATCCAAGTGCACCCTCATCCTCACCGAAGGAGATTCGGCCAAGGCGCTCGCCGTCTCGGGACTCGCCGTCGTCGGGCGCGACAACTTTGGCGTCTTCCCCCTCCGTGGAAAGCTCCTCAATGTGCGCGAGGCGACGGGCAAGGCGCTCCTCGACAATGTCGAGATTCAGGCGATCAAGCAGATCTTGGGATTGCAGCAGGGCAAGGTGTACACGAACGTCGATTCGCTGCGCTATGGGAGTTTGATGATCATGGCCGATCAGGTGCGTTTCTTTTCGCTTCGATGTGGGAGGGAGGGGAGGCTAATGCGAAGCGCAAGGATCACGATGGATCGCATATCAAGGGACTCGTCATCAACTTCCTTGACTACTGGTTCCCGTCGCTGCTCAAGATTCCCAACTTCTTGCTCGAGTTCATCACGCCCATCGTCAAGGTGCGTTCTCGCGAGGCCTCACACGAGTTTGTGGCTGACGTTCTCACGACAGGTGACGAAAGGGAAGAAGTCCGAATCGTTCTTCACGATCCCCGAGTACGAGACGTGGAAGGAGGAGAACCGCAATGGCGAAGGCTGGAAGATCAAGTACTTCAAGGTTCGTTCGCATCCGCTCCTTCGTGAATCGCTGGACTAACGACACGGCACGCAGGGACTGGGAACGAGTACCGCTCTCGACGCCAAGACGTACTTTGGCGACATGGCGCACCACCGTCTCCCCTTCAGGCCCTCGACGCAGGACGATCGCGATCTCATCGACATGGCGTTCAACAAGAAGAAGGCCGACAACCGCAAGGAGTGGCTCCGAGGCTTCATCGTGCGTTCTTCCTGCCTCGCTCTTTTCCTTGCGTCAACTGATGGTGTCGAACGCAGCCTGGAACGTACATCGACCACAGCGTCGTTCCTGTCCCCCTTTGCGACTTTATCAACAAGGAGCTCATCCTCTTCTCGATGGCCGACAACATCCGTTCGATCCCGTCCATGATTGACGGCTTCAAGCCTGGACAGAGGAAGGTCCTCTTTGCGTGCTTCAAGAAAAAGATGAAGGAGGAGATCAAGGTGCGTTTGTGCGCTTCGAGAGAGACGTTCGCTGACGAGCTCGAACGCAGGTCGCTCAACTCGCTGGATACGTCTCGGAGCACTCGGCGTACCACCACGGCGAGCAGAGTCTCGCAGGAACGATCGTCGGCCTCGCGCAGGACTTTGTTGGGAGCAACAACGTTCACGTCCTCGATCCCAACGGACAGTTCGGTACTCGTCTCCAGGTGCGTCGGGCGTCTTTGGATGCTGTAATTTCCGAGCTGACGCGTTCTGATGTTTGCAGGGAGGCAAGGACGCTGCTTCGGCTCGTTACATCTTCACGCAAGTCTCCTTGATCACGCGCACGCTCTTCCAGGTCGCCGACGACAACGTCCTCGACTACCTCACGGATGACGGTCAGAACATTGAGCCTTTCTGGTGCGTCACTTTGTTCGATTCGCTCCCAACTCTCGCTGATGGGCTTTGCGCGCAGGTACATGCCCATTCTTCCCATGGTCCTCGTCAACGGATCCGACGGAATCGGAACCGGTGTGTCTTGGTCGCTCCTGGATCCACACGCTCGAGCTGACCCGTTTTTCCGCGAACAGGATGGAGCTCTACCGTGCCCAACTACAACCCCAGCGACATTGTCGCCAACCTCAAGCGCAAGATGGCCGACGAGGAGCTCGAGCCGATGCACCCTTGGTACCGAGGATTCCGAGTTCGTCTCCTCAGCGAACTCTTTCGCTTGGGTCAGGGACTGACGCCGGGCGCAGGGAACGATCGAGAAGACGGACAAGGACAGCTACAAGTGCTCTGGCATCATCGAGCGTATCGACGACAACACGGTCGAGATCACCGAGCTTCCTATCCGCATGTGGACGCAGACGTTCAAGGAGAGTCTTGAGGCCTGGGTCACTGGAACCGAGAAGCAGGTGACGCTTGTCAAGGTTCGTTGGCGCTCTTTCGCAGCAAGGAGCTTCGCTGACCTTTTTGTCGACGAGCGCAGGACTACAAGGAGTACCACACGGACACGACGGTCCACTTTGTCATCTCGCTCACCGACAAGGGCAAGGAGGCGATCGAGAAGGACGGCCTCGAGAAGACGTTCAAGGTCACGAGCAAGCTCAACACGAGCAACATGGTCTGCTTCGATCCCGCTGGCAAGGTCAAGAAGTACGCGTCTCCCGAGGAGATCCTCTGCGATTTCTTCGACGTTCGCATGGACTACTACCACAAGCGCAAGGTGCGTTGGCTCGTTCTCCTCGTGTGAATCTCGAGCTGACCCTTCTCGATCTCCTAGGCCTTCCTCGTCGACCAGCTCACGACCGCGCACGACCGCCTCTCGAACCAAGCTCGCTTCATCCAGATGATCATCTCCAAGGAGCTCATCATTGCCAGCCGCAAGCGCTCCGCCATCGTCGCCGAGTTGCGCGAGAAGGACTTCCGTCCCTTCCCCAAGGTCGCCAAGGCCCACGTCGCTGCGGACCCTGACGACGATGGGGATGGAGAGGACGACGCTGGCGCCGACAGCGACTACGACTACCTTCTTGGCATGGCGCTCTACAGCCTTACGGCGGAGAAGGTGGGCTGCTTCTTCAGTTTGTCGAGAGGCTGTTGGCTGACGTTCGAACTATTTTGCAGGTCGCCAAGCTCCTCGGTGAACGCGACGCGAAGGAGGACGAGCTCAACACGCTTCTCAAGCTCTCGGCGCAGGACCTCTGGGTTCGCGACCTCGACGCGTTCTCCCTCCAGTGGACCGTGCGTCGTTTCTCTTCCTCTCCCTCCAGGGCGTTCGCTGATTCTTTGCGCTCTCTTCAAGGACCTTCTCGAAGCCGACCTCGTTGCGAAGAACAAGAGTCTGCGCGCTGCAAAGGGGAACGCCAAAGGCAAGGGCAAGGGCAAGAAGAGGGCTGGATCGGACGACTCGGAGGACGACTACGACTTCAAGGTCGTCAAGAAGGCCAAGCCTGCGCCCAAGCCCAAGGCGAAGGCTCCTCTCTCCAGCGACGACTCCGTGGCCGAAGCTCCCGTCAAGCCCGTCAAGCCTGCTCCGAAACCCAAGGCTAAGGTCCCTCTCCCCGCCAGCGACAGCTCCGTTCCCGAAGTTAAGGCTGTCGCCAAGGTCGCTGCGAAGCCCGTCGCCAAGAAGGTCGTGCCGAAGAAGCGGGCCAGTCTCGAGGCGGAGCAGGACGAGGAGGAGGACGAGGCGCCCAAGCCTGCGCCGAAGAAGAAGGTGAGTCTTTCGCTTTCTTTTCCTTCGTGGCGAGCACGGAGCTGACGGTTTGCACGATTTCGCAGAAGGTCGAGAAGAAGGTCGTCGAGCTCAGCGAGGACGACGAAGAGGACATCTTCACCCGTCCCGCCAAGAAGCCGGCTGCGAAGGTCGTCAAGAAGGTCGTTCCGGCAAGTCCACGTGCTGTCGCCGTCGTTGGGGTGTCGCTGACTCGTGTTCCGCCGCAGAAGAAGGCCGAGACCTACGACGACTCGGACGACGAGGCTCCCATCGTCAAGAAGCCAGTCAAGAAGGCACCAGCAGCAGTTTGTCCTCTTCTCTCTGCCCCCTGCGATTCGCTGCTGACGTTGGTTCTTTCGCAGAAGAAGGTCGTCGATTCGGACGACGAAGACGTCCCGAAGAAGAAGGCCGCTCCGAAGCCCAAGGCCGCTGCTAAGCCCAAGGCTGCTGCCAAGGTGCGTCGCCCATCGCTCCGTTCCGCGTTCGAGCTGACCCTCTCCTCGCTCGCAGAAGACCGTCGTCATTTCTTCCGACGAGGAGGAGGAGCTCGAGGCCGCGCCTACTCCCAAGCCTCGCGCCGCCCGTGCCGCCGCCGCCGTCAAGCCCAAGCCTACATATGTCGATTCGGACGACGACGAGGCGCCTTCCGAGGAGGAGGAGTCGGATTTCGAGCAGGAGTCTGACTGAGGAGGCCGGAACCCTCCCTCAGTTTCTGTATACCCCCCTTCGCCACTTTCTCTCTTCCCGGTCTTGTCTTTGCACCCTTCCTTGAGCGTTTTATCGCCTGCCAATCTACTGGCTTCCTTTAAACTTTCTCGAGGCGAGTTGACCGACGCGAGATCAAGACGCGACTTGGGCGACGTCGCCTCTCCCTTCTCCTCTTGCCTCCCGATTCAAATCTTCGCAGCTCCGTTAGGATGGCCTACGCCCGTGAGAAGCAAGTCTCCATCGCCGCCGTGCTCAAGGCGTGCCTAGCAACTCGTCGCATCCAAGCAGAGCTCGTCTCCTCTGGAGGGTCCACGAAGCGCGACCGGACTCCCGTCACAGGTACGCCCACACCAGCGTTCTCCTCCCGAACACCACGCTCACCCCACTCCTCCACAGTTGCCGACTACACCTCCCAAGCTCTCATCTCAGCCCTCATCTTCTCGACCTTCCCTCACGACGAGATCGTAGCCGAGGAGGAGACGGGCGAGCTAGGAACGGACGCTGCGACCAAAGCCCGTATCGTGCGCCTGGCGAACGAGGCGATGGAGGAGGTGTTGGAGGAGGTGGAGCTGGAGGCTGAGTGGGCGGAGGCGAAGCGGGTGCGGCGGGGAGAGCGCGAGTGGATGGAGCTTATTGATCGGGGGAATAGCGCTGGAGGATGCACGCGACGTGAGTTGTCTTAAAGGGGGGGGGAGGGGAGGAACGCTGAAGGCTGTTGGACGCAGACTGGGCGTTGGATCCGATTGATGGGACGAAGGGCTTCTTGCGAGGAGACCAGTACGCCGTTTGCCTCGGGCTCATCGTCAGGGGAGAGGTCGTACTGGGCGTTACGGGCTGTCCGAACCTTCCAGTCGACCTTGCAGATCCAACTGGGGAGAAGGGAGTCATCTTTGTGGCGGTCAAGGGCGAGGGAGCCTTCGCAGTGCGTTCCTCTCCTCGCTCCCCCTTGCTGAGGCTTCCACTGACCTTAGAACCCGACAGAGATCTCTCTCCTCTCCCCTGCTTTCCCCCATATCGATGTCTCCCCTCACCGACGTGACTCTAGCCTCGTTCTGCGAGTCAATCGAGGGTTCCTCCGACCACCTTCTCCACGCACGAATCGGCCAGATCCTCGGCATCACGAAGCCGACAATCAAGATGGACTCGCAAGCCAAGTACTGCTCAATAGCTCGAGGATTCGGGGACGTGTACCTTCGCCTCCCGCTCGAAGGAGGGTTTATCGACGGGAACGCCGAGCGGATCTGGGTGAGTCCCTCCGCTCTTCCAGCTTTGGACTTGACTGATCAGCTCGCAGGACCATAGTTCTGGCGCGCTACTCGTCGGAGAAGCTGGTGGTGTCGTTTCAGACATGAACGGCAAACCTCTCGACTTTTCGCTTGGTCGGACGCTGCGGGGGAACGTTGGGATGGTCGCGGCGGCAAAGGGGATTCATGCAGCGGTCATCCAGGCTGTACAACTTGCATTGAAGGCCTCATAAGCAGCTGCGAACGTCCTCGCTCGCGCACCTTGCTGGGGTTGTTGGACAGCTCCGCTATTGCTCGAGCTCTGCTTCCGCGCTGTTCTTGCGGTGATCCCCCTCCCCGTGGCTCCGAAAGATGCAGATGCACCGCTGCGTTTTGGCCAACCACAGCTCAACAAACAAGCCAGCCCCGATCGCAGAAGAAGCGCGCGCCCAGCTCCCTCTCGCCCCCAACGCGCCACAGAGCAGAAACGCCTCTCCACGCCGTAGAACCGAGTGTCCAAATCAACGAGCGTATATTATACCCCACTCCGCCACCAGCGGCACAGGGCGGGGGGGGGAAAGCGAGAAAAGTATGAGCGTTCATAAAGTGTCCGTGGCTCCCTCTCTTCCCCGCTCTACAGATCCGCATACTCGTTCTTTGTGGGCGTCATAAGCTGCGTGTGTGCCCGTGGTCAGTTCGCTGTGGGAAGGAGAAAAGGGGGGAAGCGTACGACGGAGAGGAGTCCGGGGATCATGAGGATTGCACCGGGGAGGACGAACCACTGGATATTGCCCTACGTCGTTACGCGCGTCAGCTCACACCCTTTTTTCCCTGCTCCACCCTACGGCAGACTCACCAGCTTGGCCGTGATCCCCTCAATCTCGTTGAACCGAGCCGTGGCGGGGATGAAGACGGTCAGGTCAATGATGACGGTGACTATGGCGAGGATGAAGGCGATGATGGCGATTCCGATACTGAGCATGCCCGACTTCTGGATAAGGTAGAGCTTGGAGGTGGGAGAGCCGAGGTAGGCGGGAGGGCAGATGAGGGAGAGGACGGTGGAGATGGCTGCGACGGATGCTGCTCGAAGAGTTCAGTAGGGATTCTTGGGGGTGGGAGAGGGGGGGAACGGACCGACGACGTGCATGATGAGAGGGGCGGTGGCGGAGGTGGAGAGGATGGGGATGGAGCCGGGAGAGTTGAGGCCGAAGAGGGTCGCGTCGTCTGCGACGGTGGGCTGCGGGGTATGGAGGATCAGCTCCCTACAGTCCCTACCTGTACTCGAGCGACGGCAACGCACGAATTGGTTGATCCCAGTGGCGTTCTGGACAAAGTTGAGCTCAAAGCCAACGTTCTTGGACGTGCACTGCAGGCAGCGGTTTCGTCAGTCCCTCGTCCGTTCCTTGAGAAGGAAAGAAGGGAAAGCTAAACTCACCCAGGTTGAAGGCCCCACGACTCCCGTGTTGTTCTGCATCGTCCAAACAAGTTCAGCGTGCTGGTTCAGAGGCAAGAGCTGTCCACTCGAGATTCCACGCCGCAGGGTACTCGCAGGCTCGCGCCTTGCTCGCCAACGCACCCACTCGCTGTACTCTCCCAGTCCCAAGCAACGGCGCAAGCATCTGCCCGCTCCTCCCTCCCTCCCTCGCCAGAATCACTTCCACTCACCGCCAATCGCGTGCACACACCCCACGATCCCACCTTCATCGTCACGTTCAACGACTTGGCCTCGATAGTAAAGAAGTTCTGCCTGCACTCCGTTCACCTGGGGTTAGCACCGCTCCCTCTCGTGCCCCAAAACGGAAGAGCGGGATGCACCAGAACGGCTCGGAGAAGATGGCGACGGTGCTGCGTGGGAGGGACGAGGTCAGCAAGGCTCGGACGCCGTGAATAAGAGTAGTTACATGAGTCCCATTGCGAGGGCCATCGGACCCCAGAAGGAGGGGACGCGTACTGAACACTTTGAGCGGAAAGAGACCATCGCTGTCGAGGCCGAGGGCGTGATCAGCTGGGCTTTCCAGGTGTTACGAGTTGTGGGGAGACTCACTGGCGCCGGGGACAATAGGATTAGGTGGACGAGGAGAGTGCTGGCGGCGGAGAGCGTCTGGAAAGGGAAAGGAGTGAGGCAGCGTCAGGCGCTGTCGTTGAAGTCAAAAAAAAAAGTGGCTCGTTCTCTTCGCTCGGTGCAGAGGGTTCTGGGGACACACGTTAGGAAGTATAATCAGGTCTAACAAGCACCAGATTCCCCCAGGAGTTGCGCCCAAATCAGGCGGAAAAAGGCAACGAGAAACCAGGCGCGCTCGCGTTCGTTGGTTGAATTTCTCCCCGTCTGCGCCCCGTCCCAGCAGCGCCTGTAAAGGAATGGACGCCTGGCTATCGAGAACAAAGTCAGGCGGGTCCACCAATCCTCTCTCCAAGAACTCCCACTCGTCCCTTCCGAAGAAGAAGCCCTACTCGCGTCCTCTCCCCCCTCCCTCCGCCGACTCTCTCCTCCCCATCAACGGCGGCGTCCGTCTCCAGAACCGACCTGTCCTCCGAACCCTCGGCGCGGCGAACAACCCCGTCACTGGCTCGACTTCGGGAGCGCGCGCACCGCACGTGCAGAGCTGCGCGACGGGGCATCAGGGAGGAGGGGGAGGGGGTGGGAGTGCGTGGGCGGTGCACAGGAATGGTAAGCTGGCGGCTCAGGCGAAGGAGGCAGAGTCGGAGGTGCTCAAGGGCGTCAAGGGGTATATCAACGGCTACACTGGTGAGCTCTCCTTCTCCCTCTCGTGCTCCTTGAGGATTGCGAGGGCACGCTGCCGGATCCCAGCTAACGAAAGGGACCCAGGTGACATCACCAACATCGAACTGATCGCGCTCGTCCAACGGCACGGAGGCAAGATCAGGTACGTCCCCCTCTCCACCCCCAAACCCTTTCTAACCCCGCGACACGCAGGTACAACCTCAGCGCATCGTGCACCCACGTCTTTAGCACCCAAGGTCTCTCGGGAAGCAAGACGCACAATTTCCTGATGGGCCAACACAACCGTACCAAAGTCGTTCGACCCGACTGGGTACTCGAGAGCATCCTCAACGGCCGGCGCCTCGACGAAGCAGGCTTCGGAGTCGTCTACCACGAGGTGCGCTCTCTCCCCTGCATTCCTTGCACTCGTGCCGATTCTCGCCCCCGACGCGCAGGCCCAACCTTCAGTCCTCACGACCCTCGTCGGCCCCGAAGCAGACATTCGCAAGCGGCACGTCGCGACCTACGAATCGGCTCTCGACGTGCCCGCGTACGTCCTCCACCCCGTCGATCGGAGGAAGCTGTCGGAACCAGGACCGGGGATTGAAAGGCGTGTGGAAGAGGTGGTCGAGGTGGAGAGCGAGGAGGAGATGGAGCTGGATGATTGGGGGATGCCGCCGAGTGCGCAGAGGAGGAGGGATTGAGCGAGGCTGTTTCTTGTGTTTCTTGTTTTCTTGTTTTCTGTGAGTGGTCGTAGATGGCTTGGTGGCGGATAAGAGCTGACGTTTGTTTCGCTCGCGGTACCTGCATTGCCATCTTGCCACACACGCCCGCACCGGGCTCTGGATCTGCTTCGGATACGCTGCTGAGATCCTGCTCGTCTACTTCTCTCGCACTTAGCTCACTCTGCTCGTTCGGAATCTTGATCCCCTCCCTGCTTCGCTTCTGCTACATTGGGGGTGTTTTCTCCCTGGACGACAGCTTTCGCAATACGTTTGCTCTCGTCTCCTCCCTTTAGCCTCGCTCACTCAAGCTTCCTGAACCGCTACACAGCCAGTCCGTCTCGCAAATCTAGCGAACAGGTTCCCTGAAGAGCCCGGCTCGAAAAGCGTCCCCAATGACGACCCATCATTTCAGCTGCTCCCCGACCAACCCATCTAGCAGCTCCAGCATCTCAGGCCGAAGCTCCTTGATACTCCTGGCTCCCAATAACCGCATTCCAGACTGGATCTCCTGCGTGAGAACTTGTGGAGGACGAGTCAGTCGACGCTCGCCATGCTGAACGGGGGAGAAACGCACTTTCGGTCGCTCGGATCACGCCGGCGTCGCCGTAGCAGGTCTGGTGAAAGGTGGATTAGCGAGAGTTACTTTTCGAGGAGGGGGGAGGGGTGCGTACCTGCGCGTAGAGCATCGTACGCCCGAGTCCAACACCTTTCGCACCGAGGCAAAGAGCTTTGAGCACGCTGTCGTCGGGGCGGCGTTAGCTCATGTTCCCCAGGGGCCGAAATCGACGCACTCGGTTCCACGAGTGACTCCTCCGTCGATAAAGACGTCGAACTTGGGATCCTCGAGCAGCTCGGGACGTGATCGACGCAGGCGGACGAGGGTCGCTAGCGGTGGCGGGGAGAAATCGAGTTGACGACCCTGTGCCCGGTGTCAGTCCGCGCAAGAAAGGAAGGCACGAAGGAACTCACGCCGTGATTGGAGAGGATGACTCCTGAAGCACCGTGCTTCTTCGCCAATTCGACGTCGGCGACGCACGCGATACCCTTGATGAGGATGGGGAGTCCAGGAGCAAACTTCTTGACCCAGTCGATATCTGCCCAAGTCATATCGGCTGTAAAAATCGAGCGAGAGAGACGATCAGCACCTCCTTCGCAAGCCCCCCAAGCGAAACTCACCATCAAACAGTTTCGATCCCGACGCCGCCACTCCTCCTCCAGGCTTCGCACCCCCCTTCCCACCCTTCGCCACCACCACCCTAGCATCCGCCTCCCGCTTCCCAATCGCCGCGACATCGACCGTGATCACAATTGCCTCTGCCCCCGCCTCGACCGCCTTCCTAATCCTCCTCTCGCTCTCCCTCCGATCCGTCATAACATAAAGCTGCCACCAAATCGGCGCTCTCACCCTCCCCTCCAGTCCCTCGAGCCTATCTCGCTCGGCCGCGAGGTCCGAGATGGAGATGGATGACATGGTCGAGACGATTTGGGGGATTCCAGTGATTGACGCGGCGCGGGTGAGGTTGAGCTCGCCGTCGGGGTGCCCGTTGGCGCTGGCTCCGGTGGGGGACATGAAGAGGGGGATTGGGATCGAGGTGGGGAGGCAGAGGAAGCTGGTAAAGGTGGTGATGTTGACGACAGGGACGTTGATACGGGGAAGGAAGCGGAGGAAAGAAAAGGAGGAACGAGTCGAATTGTAGCCTGGGTTTTCGGGCGTTAGCGAGCTGCGAGCGAAGGAGAGAGGGGAAGGACGCACTGGCTCCGTCGTCGGCGTACGAGCTGAAGAACCTCCAGGCTCGAGAATCCGGTCCAAGAACCTCCTTTGCGAGCTTCTCAAACTCGCCCAAGTTGATCACGTACTCGAGATCAGGGAGAGCGTCTCGACGTTCCTCGATCTCGTCTGCTTCGTCTGAGGTGCCGACGATTTCGATGTTGGCGTCGGGAGAGAGGAGGCCGACGACGGTGAGTTGGGGGAGGATTTTAGGCAGGACATCCGACGCATGTAGGAGGTTGAAGAGTGCGCTGTATAGGCGCGTTAATACCGCGATGGGTGGGAGGAGCGAGAGAGGTGCGTACCTGATGTCTTTGCCGAGGTGCTCGAGGATGGCTTCTGCGCCGGCGGGCTAAGGACAGCGCAAGTTAGCTTGACCTGCTGGAACAGCATTCCTGGACTCACGTGTTTGAACAAGAAGCTCGAGACGCTGCGGAAAGAGCGATTAGCTTCCCCACACCACGAGCTCTGGGACGCGTTCAAGCTCACTCGAGGACCACGCCATCAATCACCACCCAAGCAGACCCTGGTAATACATGCTTCTGCACCTCCTCACCGCTAATGATCGCCAGCTCCTTCGCCTTGCCCACCGGTCGTTCGGCCTCGAGAGCAAGTGGTCCAGCCGAAACCAGCTGCCAAGGATGAAGGTGAGTTAGCTGGGAGCTCGAGTGAGTGTGCACCGGTACCACGTACGCAAGCTCCAAGCAGGAGAGCAGCGCCAGAGCTCCATCCGATCCAAGTGGGGCTGCGAGAGCGTCGCAGCGTCGATTGCTGTCGAGGGAGCTGCGCTGAGCGTAGAGCGCGTACGCCCGGTCGGGTAGACGACAAGATCTTGCTGCAAGCTCGTTGGAACATCGCGTCGCGTGTGGTATAGAACTGACCCAAAAATCGAGAAGGCGTCGCCGGCGAAGAGGAGTCTCCTCTCTCCGAAGAAAGAAAAGGAGCCCCCACCTCTTGGGGAAGACGGACGCCCTGAAGGCGGCCAGCGCTTGCCACGCCCCAGTCCCCCGCCCTTGGGGCACGAACAGCTCGGGCTGCCCTGCGGCCGTGGTCACCCCCAAGTCGCTGAGCAGCTTCGTCTCCTCGTCTCTCCCGGCTCCGCTGACCTTTGCCAGGCGCCAGTCAAGCTCTCCAGGCCTCACCTCTACGCCCAACTCGTCGGCGATCCCTTGCAGCTGGATTTGGCCGCCGTCGTCAGTCTTTGGCTCTGGCTGCCCAGGCTTCCTCAGCTTTCAGGGCGCCCGTCATCTCCGCCACCCTCGTCGCTTCGGTAATTGCTCTCCGCACTGCTCCTCTGGTCAGCTGCGCATCTCTCGCAGTCCCTCCCCTGCCAGACTTGCCAGGGCTTGCCAGGGTCGCCGTCCTCCTGCTCGATCCTTCGCGTCTGCCCTCAAGTTCCTCCTCGCCCCTCTCCCCTCCCAACGACAGTCGAACCGCCCCCTTCCCCCCTCCGCACTGGCCTGGAACGTAGGACTGACTGGCGCTCTCGATTGGTTTTCGATCACTTTTCGGCACTTTCGCCTTCGCTCCAAGTCTGGTCCTCTCTCCTCTTGCCTTTTGTTGACTGCTCCTTATCCTCATCCTTTATCCCTCAAACTAGTGGGGACCCACCTGATTCGACGCTTCGAACGAGCACCCGCTCAACGGCTCCCAGATCCGACGCCAATCGCTTTGAACGCTCGCGGCTCCACTGACCTCTCTCTCACCATCTCTCTCCCTGCACCTCCCTTCCTCCCCAACCCAACGCCAAGGATGTCTTTTGTTTCCGACAAGGAAACCCCTCGCCCAGCTTCCATCAAGGCCGTCGACGGCGAGACTGGCGCCATCGATCCTAAAGCGGAAGCTCGACTGGTTCGCAAGCTGGACATGCGGATCCTCCCCGTGCTGGCGCTCGCCTACCTCCTCGTTTACCTCGATGTAAGCATCTCTTACAGAATTTGCGTGCGCTGGCTTACTGACGGTCTTCCTCGCAGCGCGCAAACGCTGGTCAGTTCTTGCTGCAGCGTCTCGTGTCAGGTTGAATCTCGAGCTGACGAGCCGTTGTTGAATAGGTAACGCTCGTGTTGCTGGACTCGCTACGGACCTCAACCTTGGTCCCTACACATTCAACACGGCGACGTGCTTGTTGTGCGTCCCACTTCTTCCTCCCTCCATCCCCGCAGCTCCCCAAGCTAACTCTCCGTTCGTCCTCAGCTACCTCGCATACATTTTATCCGATATTCCGGCTGCGTTGTTCATTCGCAAATACGGCTTCAAGTGGATTCCTCGCTCCGTGGTCGGTTTCGGAATCGTCACGATCTGCTGCGCCTTCCTTCAGAATGGAGCGGGATTCATGGCGGTTCGCTTCTTCCTTGGTTTGTGAGTCTCTGTTCTCCTCGCAGGCTGGCGGAAGCTGATCTTTGCGTCACGCACAGCGCCGAAGCCTTCGTCCTCCCTGGAAACACCTACCTTCTCGCAAGGGTGAGAAGACTCTGTCCTCCTCACGCCGGTTTCGCGCTCTCAATGCTGATTCTTCCTTGTTTCTTTCTAGTATTACACTCGCAAGGAGATCACCATGAGGGTCGCCGTGTTCATTTACTGTGCTGCCTACCTTTCCGTGCGCGTCTCCCGCCTCTCTCCCCCGAGCGCCAGCTAATCCCCTGAACGCAGGGCGCATTTGGAGGACTCCTCGCTAGTGTCTTCATTCAAGCTCCCGACATTGGCATGATCAGCACATGGCGTGCGTGGTTCAAGGTTCCTCTCCGCTTCCCTCGCTGACCTCGTTTCGCAGGCCACATCTTCCTTTGGGAGGGTTTGATCACGATCGTGCTGGGAGTTCTGCTCTGCTTCCTGTACCCGGCCGATGTCACGACAACCAAGATGCTCACCGAGGAGGAACGTACTCTGGCTCTCGCGCGGCTTCAGCAAGGTCAGGTCGACGGCTCCAGCTCCGATCGCGACGAGAACATGTCGTTCAGGGAGGTCGGCAAGATCATCTGCCACCCTCAGATTCTCGTTGGTATCGCCATCTTCATCTGCAGTGCGTACTCCCGCTTTGAACTTCCTAGCAAGGCGCTGACCCACTCGCCTTCGCAGACAACGTCACCGTTCAGGGACTCAACTCCTTCCTCCCTACTGTCATCCGGCTCAACTACCCCGGAGTCTCGATCGTTCGTGTTCAGCTACTCTCGGTTCCTCCGAACGTGTGCGTCAATTCGTCCTTCCCATTCGCGCACAAAGCTGATCTTTGCTTCGCACCCAGCGTCGCTTGTTTCTGGGCTTTGCTGTGCTCTTACCTTGCGATGCGAACGCGCCAGCATGCTTTGTTTGCCATGCTGGGTGGCTTAATGTCGACGACTGGATACGCGATGTACGTGCTCGCTGGATTGACCTCCTTTGCCCTGGTCACTGATTCTTTTTGCCTCGCAGCTGGGTTGCCACCGACGGGACCTTCATCAAGACGCGGTACTTTGCCGTGTTCCTGAACAACAGCTCTGGCTTCTACGTGCGTTTTTCTGCCTACCCTGCGAAGTCTGTAAGCTGACTTTGCGTCGTCCTCAGGGTCCTCTCGTCATGTCGTGGTGTATGGCGAACGCAAAGAGTACGTTCCTCGCTTCCTTCTTCACACGGAAAAAGCTGACCCTTCCCTCCCTTCGCAGGCGACAAAGTTCGCTCCCTTACTGGAGCAGCAATCGCTGGAATCGGAGCCTTGGGATCCATCGTCTCGCCCTGGACTTACTGTGCGTTCCTCCTCTCCTGCGAGCTCGCAGCAACTGATCCTGGACTACTCAGTGCCGAGCACGGAGCCTTCTGGCTACCTCCCCGGAAACGCCTTGAACATGGCGCTCAGCATCTTTGTCGTCGTTGCCGTGGGCACGATGCGGCTGTTCCAGATGAGGCTGAACAAGAAGTCGGGCGACGAGGCGTTCAAGTATATGTTCTAGGGCTCGGGGGTTCGGGCTTGTTTCTAGTTGGTTTGGGGAAGAAGTTTATACCTTGTCAATACACTCTGTGGTCGACGTGTTCAAACTCGGCGAGCGAGCTTCTTTTTAATGCTGCCGCTGTTTCAGCACCAGAATCGCTTGCTCATACTAAGAATTACACCTTGTATTGCATTACCTCCAGCTACCCCACCAGGAACCCAGACCCTCTCGCCACCAGCGAATCCCCTGCGTCGCCGTGCAAGAAATTGAACTCGCCTATCAAGGACGTCTCCACCCCCCTCTTCCCAAGGCCGTGTCTTTAGTCACCAGCGCTTCTGCTCCTATCTCCCACGTTCCCGGAGACCAAGCGACGTCGAACCCTCCTTCGAGCCAGGCTGCGCGGCGAGCGCGGCCAAGATCCTTCTCCTGCCCTCTGCTTCCCCTCTGTGCACGTCCAACTCTGCTCCTTTGCCGCAGCTACATCTCGAATGGCTTCCGCAACGCTCAACCCTCTGGTATTCTCCAGCGTGAACGGCCTCGATGGCATCTCGTTGGACTACATCCTTCCTCCCGACGCTTCTCCCTCCTCTCCGGTTCCTATCCTCATCTGGTGGCATGGCGGCGGTCCGTCCTCACGCACACCTCCCTAGGATTCCTCACCAATCCTCTCCCAGGCCTCCTTCAAGGCACCCGCAAGAGTGAGCTCTTCCCGGCCTCCCCATCAGTCAGCAGCTGACCCTGTGCACCTAGCCATGCCGCCGCACCTCCTCTCCGCCTCCGCAACGCACAACCTTTGTATGATCAGCGCCGACTACCGCCTCGCTCCTCAAACCCGTCTTCCGGGGATCCTAGCGGACCTCGCCTCCCTCATGGCGTTCGTGCGCTCCCTCGCATTCAAGAGCGCGACGGGGGGTTGCGCGGACGCTTCGAAGATTGTCGTCAGTGGCGGGCCGGCAGGAGGCTGGCTGGCACTGCTGGTGGGGACGGGAGTGGGGTTCGAGGTCTGTGGAATCGAGGTGCCGGAGAAACCGCTGGGAGTTTGTGCGATCTACCCCATCAGCGCTCTGAAGGACCCGTTCTGGAGCATGGTGCAGAGGCGTGAGTCGTGCCTTGAGAGTTTGAGAAGCTGGTCTGATGGAAGTTGTGCAGCGGTGTCGTTCTTCCCTCGCGTGATTGGGAAGAGCGAGCTCGAGGAGTTCTTGGATCCCTCGACGGCAGTCACGACTGACTCCCCCGTTGGAGGTCCCCAAGGCCTCTTCTACCACTACATGGTACGTCTTCTCGACCTCCTCCTTTCTTCCCAGCTCATCTCAGTCCTCCGCAGGTCCAAGAGTGCGTCCTCGCCCTTCTCGCGGCTCGGTGCGGAATCTGACGGTTTCGCAGGGGAATCCTCTCTTCTCTCCTCCTCGACGGCACCGGAATCGACCTCAAAGCTTTCAGCATTGCACCTGCACTCGCTTCGGGCGCGTTCACCGCTCCTCCCACCTTCATCATCCACGGAACGTGCGTCCTCCACTCCTCTCCCCCGCTTCCTACCCTCCCTCCGCACCCTGGCAGCATCACAACTGACTACAAATCTGCAGCATCGACGACAAAATTCCGATCCAGCAATCCATCGACGTCGTCAACGCGCTCGAAGCCAACTCGTCGGAGGTCGAGTTCGAGGTGCGCGAAGGGTCGGACCACCTGTTCGACTTTGCGGTGGAAGAGGAGATGGTGGGGATGTACGAATTTATCAAGCGGGTTTGTGCGTAGCGTGGGGAGCTGGGGAATATAGCAGGTAGGAACGAGATTCTGCGGAGCTGCGAGGATCGGCGTGGAGCGTGCGGAGAGCAGAGGATGCACCATGATCCAGGAGCGCGCGGAGATGAAAGATGTACGAGTGCGTAAGGGTCGTTTACTGGTGGAGAAGGTGCGTCAGCGCGAGATCCGGAACCCAGAGAGAAAGACTTCGCACCATCAACAAAACCAAAGCTACTCCAACCGCCGCTCCAAAATCCACGAAAGATAATCCTCTGCAAAAACACAGTAAGCTTCCCTTCCTTCACAGGCTCGATCTGAACGCACCTCATCGCCGCGCATCCCTCCCAGTGTACTCCAACGTCGTCCGCTTCGTCTTCCAATTCGTCCCCTTGGTCCTCGTATCCACCAGCTTCTCCGCCTTCAACTTCTCTTTAATCGCATCGACCTTCTCCTTGACCAGATGGCTTCCTCCGCCTCCCACAACGACGACCTTCATCCCTCCTCCGTTCGCCAATCGCTTCCTCGCCGACGCCAGCGGCTTCCTCAGCTCCTCCTCGCTCGCATCAAACTTCACAAACGTCTCGTTGAAAGCAGCGGGAGATCCTTCCTCCTCCTCCAACGGGGGAGCTTTGACGAACGCCCGCCAATCGGCATTATCCTTCCCTTTGTACCCGCCGAAGGTCCCCTTCTTCTCCAGCTTGTCCAGATGCTTCGTGTAGCCGAGCTTGACGTCCTCAATACGACAGATTGCAGGTCGGTGCGCGCCATCGAGGAAGAAAATGTTGTACCGGCTCCGGTCGAGCGAGAGGAAAGCGTCGTGGAGAGGAGTGGGAGAGGAGAGCTCGCGAGTCGTCAGATCGAAGAGGATGATCGTTTCGTGCGGGATTAGCTCGTTTAGGAAGCTCTTGGGCTCTTTTTGCGCCTTTGGAGGAGCGTGCGGGGTTCGTTTGGAGGAGCTTTGGCGGTTCGAAGGGAGGGAGAGGGGAGGGCGTTGGTGGTGAGAGAGGAGGATGGGAGAGCTGGGGAGGCGGCGGAGGGGGTGGCAGGTGCGTTTCCTGAGCCTGGAGAGCATCGCTGATCCTTTGAAGCAGCGGCGAGACGGAGGCAAAGAAACAAACTGGGGCAAGTCGGCGCTTTCGATTCCAGCTTCGCTCTCGCGGTTGAGAACGTTGAGGACTCAGGTGTAGGGTGACAAAGGCGTAGCTGCCTCACGAGGGGAGAATCTAGAGAAGGTTAGCACAGAAGGAAGAGCAGCAGCAGCGAGGCAGAGTCTGCAAAGCGATACAAGCTTTACATCGACACGCACGACTACACAACCCAAACACAACCACCCTCAGTTCCTCTTCGTCCTCGCCTCCCGCCCCTTCTCCACCTTGGCCCTCACACCCCTCTTTGCCGTAAACCCAGGAAGTTTGAACATCTGCAGCCCCATCAGCCTTCTCCTTCGCAAGCGAACCCGCAAAAGACGCACATCAAACACCTTCTCCGCAGGCGTGCCGAATCCGCGTACCCCACGATCGCCATAGCTTTTTGTGCTGCCACGAATGATGCCGACTACTGCGCCAGTATCGAGGTCGACGATGGGCCCACCTGAGGAGCCGGGAGTCGGAATGGTGGTGATGGACACGGAGGCTGTGCGGAGGACGTTAGCGAGGTGCCGAGCAGGAGGGAGGTAAAGACGCACAGAGATCATCGTACGTCCCAGCCTGCGTTCCCTCATCGTCAGTACGTCCCAAGAGAGGAAAACGGGAGAATCCCGCACCTCCGCCACGCCCCCGATCGCATTCTTGTACTCGACGATTCTCCCCGCCGCCCAATCCCTCTTCTTCGCTCCCCCATTCCTCTGCGCCATCGGGTGCCGATACACAAGACTTGCGATCCGTGTCCCCGCGACGGCAGGGTACGGGCTCATCGGCAGGCTGCGAAGCGTGGGGATCGGGCGAGAGGGGCGAGGAGGAGAGGTGGAGTTGGGTCGGAGGGGGGAGGCGGAGAAAGAGGGGTCGCGGAGGGGGGTTGGGGAGAGGCGTAGGAGGAGGAGATCGGAGGAGGGGAGGGCGGAGGAGAGGGAGAGGACGGGGAAGATGTGGCCGGTTGCGGTGAGGATGAAGGTGGCGGATTTGGTCGAGGGCGGGACGTAGGGCGCCATCTGGGGACCAGCTGTTAGTGGGCATTGACTGGGGCGAGGAAGGAACGTACGGCTTGCAGAGTGTGAGCGCAGGTGATGATCGCATCGCCCTCTCCAGGCTTCGTCTCGCCGACCTTGAACCCAGAGCAGACTGACACGCGGGGATCTTCTCCTCCAAGCACGTGAGCCACCACTACGATCCCATCCTGCTCTCCCTCCCTCCTCAGCTCCTCCTCCCCGACTCCAGCCCGCACTCGGCGTTCGTCCCCCGGCCTCGACTCGTACTCCAGCTCCGAATCCAGCACCAACCCGTCCTTTGCCCTCATCTCCTCAAGCATCGAGCTGAGGTCCATCTCCCCTCCTTGCAGCTGCGCCAACGCGCGCAGGAGAAACAAGTCGAGCGCGACGATCGACCCCAGGTCCTCGCGCGTGCTGGCATCCCCGAATCGGACCTCTTCGAGAAGCGAGTTGGTTTCGTGAGGAACTTCGGGAGCGAGGGACTGAGAGGGTCGGAGTGGGCGTGGAGGGGAAGGTGGGAGTTGCTCGGGGCCTCGAGTGAGAGAGGTAGAGCTGTCGACCAGTCTTGCCGATAGTGGGGAGGATCGGTGGAGACTCCGAGCTATGAGGCGGTGCAGGTGCTGAGGTCTAAGGCTCATTCTCTTGTTGCTGGTGTGGTGGTCGTGGGTCGTGGGCTGGTCTGGAGGTGCGCGCTCCGATGACGGCGCGTTGTTGACCTGTTCAACTCTAAACAATTCGGCGAGGACGTTCCTGAGTCTCGTTTCTCTTTAAACTTGCACGTCTAGATGCCGTACCTGTCCTCTACAATCTATCCAGCCGGCGTGCTGAGGGAGTGAGGAATGGAGGAATCGCGTTAGGTGTCCTGGCACGACCGCGCATTAATTCGGACGACTTGCTGAGAGTGGCTCGGTCGTCTCCTTCGACAACCCCCAGCCACCAGCACCAGCAAGCTCCTCACAGCAAGCCTTATACGAGCTCCACCTCACCAAGAACGACCTCCCCCCTCCCCTCTTCTAATCCGCCGCCCAGACCTCCAGCCACCCGACAGTCAGCTCACCCCGGCGCCCTCTCGTAGTCGAGCGCAGGATGCAGGGAGCGCGGCTTGCGATCCAGGGAGTCCTGCGATTCGCTGGCAGTGACGGGAACGAGGACGACCTCCCAGATCCCTCGTACCCCAACCCAACTCACTGGCCGACGCACCCCTCCGCCATCCCTACTCCCATCGAAGGAGGACCGCCACGGAATCCAGGGCAGGACTCGGACGAGGTGAGTAGGCCTTGAACGATTGGAACGAACGGTGAGCTGACCTCTAGCCGATCTCACAGACGCTCGCACTCCTCCTGCCCCTGTTGATCCTCCTCACGACTCTCCTCTTCCTCCTCCTCCTCTTCCTCGTTTTCCTCCTCCTCCTCCGACGGAATCGTGGAATCTCGCTTCGAGACGACGGCGGGCCGATCAACCTCGAGCGGGAGGACGAGATAGACGGCGAAGGTGGACTTGCCGGCGTGGAGCAGCGGTGGCTGGAGCAGGCAGGAGAGGCGACCAAGATCGGTTACATGCGGGCGAAAGGCGCGTTCACCCTTCCAAGGCTTAGTGGAGGATCGAGGAGCTGATGGTGCCGTGCTCGTCCCCCAGTCTGGCAATCGCAGTACCCACCCAACTCGCATCCCACCGACATCACCCTCTCCCAATTCCTCTCGATCCAAGAAAAGGGCGTCAGCGCCTGGTCCTTTGAGCCCGACTACGAGTCGAACCCCGCTCTGATCGTCCAATCGCGCACGGAGATCACCTTCCTCGCGGACGGCGTGGGGATGGCCGAGGAGGAAGGCGGAGGATGCTGCGTTCAGAGCAACCTCCCCCTGCCCAAGCTCAACGAGGTCTACTATTGGGAGTGCAAGATGTTTGAGAAGCCCGAGGGGACGACTGTCGCGATCGGATTGGCGACCAAGCCGTTCCCTAGCTTCCGGCTGCCAGGTGCGTTCCTTTCTTCGACTTGCGAGGGAAATCCAGCTCACTCGGTGCGATACGCAGGCTGGAACAAGTACTCGGTCGGCTACTTTTCCTCGGACGGCTTCAAGTCGCATTCGTACCCCTTTACTGGTCAATCCTACGGCCCTCCCCTCACCGAAGGCGACGTTCTCGGCGTTGGCTACCGCCCTCGAACCGGCACCGTCTTCTTCACCCGCAACGGCAAGAAGCTCGAGGACGCCTACGTCGGGATGAACAAGCACAACCTCTTCCCGACCGTCGGCGCCAACTCGGCCTGCACAGTGCACGTCAACCTCGGCCAAGCAGGGTTCGTCTTCATCGAAGCGAACGTCAAGAAGTGGGGACTGGCGCCGATGATGGGGACCCTCGCTCCTCCTCCCGCGTACGGTTCCGAGCGGGGAAGTATCCTCCTCGAGAGCGCCGGCTCCTCAGCTCCTACCCCCGCCACCTCCTCCCGCCGCGCTCCTCCCCGCGCAGACCGCCACCGCCATCGTCGACCTCCCGCCTCCCACCCCTCCCCCGCCTCCCACCCCTCGAACCACGCCGGCGCCGCTTCAGCCCTCTCCTCCCCCACCGCTTCCCAGCCCATCCGCCCCTCCCCTCTTCGACACTCTCGCCAAGCGTCGAACCTCTCGGCCCGATCCTCCACGTCGACCTCGTCTGCCGTCGAAGGCAGCCTCGGAAGCTTTAGCGACAGGGAGGACGTCCTGAACCCTCCCACGCCTGGCTTGCTCGATATCTCGCTGCAGAGCTTGCATCGGTTCCCTGAGCGGGCTGGGAGTGATGAGGAGGAGGAGAGGCGGAGTGCGAGTAGTGCTCGTGGGAGCGGGAGCCGGAGTGCGAGTATTAGTGATGAGGAGACGCCTAGGGGGGCAAGGACCGTCGCTGCGCCGGTGGGAGGAGCGGCGAGGAACGTCTCCCCACCTGCGTACCATCCTATCGACCCCAACGTGCGTCCTTTCTCCCCTTTCCGTCCTCTTCGCACCCTCGCTGACCTCTCGCCTCGAAAACAGATGTACGCCCCAGGCGTCGCCGAAGCAGTCCTCGAGGACGCCTTCTCCTCCCCCTCGTCCCGCGCGCACGCCCCACCTGGATTCGCCCAGTTCCAGAACGGCTCGAACTTTAGCGTCGGAGGGTACGAGGCTGCGAGCGAGGGTGCGGGAGAGGGGAATGCGGGCTGGTTCGGGTGGCTTGGAGGAGGGGCGAGAGGGAGTGGAGGGCAGGGAGTGGAGAGTAGTAGGGCTGCTGCTGGGGGGACGAGGTAGGATATTTTCGTGTGCATCTTCGTTTGGTTGTTACAGTTGTACCCTTTTGCCCTATCCCCTTTCTCTTAACTCTCTCTCCCTCTCCCCTTTTAACTGTGGAAGACACTTGGTTGTGTTGCCTTACTTTTCGCTTGTGGGGGTGCTTCTCCTGCTCCGGGAAGGAACAACGCTGCGAGGCAGAAACAGCCCGATCTCGATCTCGAGCAAGTGGGAAGGAGCGAAATTGCGAAGTACTCACGGGAAGCTTTTCCGCATGTCTCCCCTGCGAGAAGTTGTGGATCTCGACAGTTTGAGGTACTGAAGTTATTTGAGGATTGCGAGAGGAACGGCATGAGAGCAACGAAGGGCGTCGTCGAGTCGTCTCGCTTCCCGAGTTCGCTGCTCTTTGTTCCGCTCTCTACTCCCCAAACAACCGGGTCCATGATTTGGTTTTCAAATAAAGAGGATGCCCAAAGTACTGTGGAGTCGCAGTGGGCTTGCGAAAAGCGCTCAAACTGCGAAGGCCAACGACCCCGCCAGGAGAAGGACAGCGGTTTTGCGAAATCCATCAGCTCCTCGCCTGAGCCAGAACTCGGAACAACGCACGAGATCCCAACGACTGCAGCACCCGAAGTTGAAGTTGAACTCGAAGTCGAAGTCGAAGCTACGCTCGTCGCCGTGGAAGCTCTGCTCCAAAGTCAGCGCTCAGCTCGCGGGAAGGAGTCGGAGAACGCACGAGGAGCTAGCACTCTTGCTCGTCCCCGTCGTAGTACCACTGGCGGAGGTTCCTGAGCTGCTCGAGGTAGTGGCAGCTGTCGTAGAGCTGCTTTTGCTACTGAAGCTGCGATGCAGGATCAGCCTTCCCGGTCTCCACCAAAAGCGAAAAGAGACGCACCACGAGGTCAAAGTGCCAGCCTGGATCGTCAAGGCGTCTGCGTAGTTGCTCGTCCCCGTTGAATCGGTGATCTTGAGCGTCACAGAAGTCCCCTTTGCTCATCTCATCAGCTCCGTCGCAGGGGGGAAGGCGGAGGACTCACAGCGGCGATATCTACGGTCCAGGTAAGTGATCCCGCCTCGGTCTGCGTATCAAAAGATTCGAGTGCAGCAGCGGTGCTGTCTCCTCCAGGGATGACTGCGATCGGGTGTCAGCCAGGAGGTGGGAAGGAATGTGGAATTGGACGGACCAGAGAGGTAGTAAGGCGCAGTGCTGTTGCTGAACGTGATTGAGGCGGGTTCTGTGGGCGCAGTGGGTCAGCTGGGAAAGGGAGAGGGACAGGAGGAACGCACGGCATTCGATGAAAGCGGAAGGAGTGTTGACGATTGGGACGGAGTAGGCGCTTGCGAGAGTCGCAAAGAGGGAGAGGACAAGGAGGGTGGGGATGGTGGAGATCATCACGTTTGGCTGTGAACGCGAGAGGTCAGCGAACAGGGACGAAGTGGATGGGAGAGCGGCGCACCTGGTAGGGCTGGAAGAAGAGAGCGTCAAGGTCAACGTCGAGGTCGGGGTCGAAGGAAGACTCGAGGAGGAGTCAAGTCAGATGGGAAGAAGAGCAAGGCTGTGTCCGGTCGATGTTCTGGCGCAGTGCTCCCACCGAGCAGCGAGGTACTGCGCCAAGCAGCAGAGCGGCGCAGCTCCACTGGACGGCCGCGCCTCTCGTTGGATGAGATCTGAATTAGCTTCCCTCGTTCAGCAGAACACCGCGCGGCTTGGAACGAGCGCAGATTGTCCAGGAGAGTTCAGAGCGGGTTGGCGCTGCCGAAGCTGAGGAAGAGCGGCGTTCCCCCCAGCACGAGTGCGTACCCTGGCCGCCAAAGTGAGCAGAGGGAAGTCCCGCAGCGTCTAGAGCTCTTGGTTCCAATCGTCTGGACTGAGCGAGGAGCTCAAAGCAGTGGGTCGGCAACGAAGTAGGGAGGAGGAGAGAACGGGGGCGGGTAAAGCAGACCTTCCCCCAGGGACGCAGAGCCGCCCACGTACTGGGTCTGGAGGGCCTCTATCGTGCGTACTGGTGAGCTCTGTGGTCTGAGTGAGCAGAGGGAACAAGGTCAAGAGATTTGTTCTCTCCCTTCCCTCTTCCGAGTCTTCCCCTTGTCCTGGTGTGCCTGCAGTCTCCGCCCTCCTCAAAGTGCGCCTCTCTTGTGACCCACGCGTGGATCTTTGCTGATCAACCGTCCCTCCCCAGGCTGTCCCCTCCCCCTCCCCACCGCGCCATGTCCGCCCCGACTCTTCCTCTCGAACTCGTCTCCCTCATCCTCGGTCATCTCGACCCACCCCCGCTCCCCCTACCCTTTTCGCACAGGGACACTCACGTACTCGCCCAGTGCTGCCTCGTCTCACGCGCGTTCCTCCCTCTGGCCCGCCGCCTCCTCTATCACGCCGTCCAGGTCGACGTAATCGGGACCCACGTCCTATCAGCCGATATAACCGGGGAGCTCTTTCTGGAGGACGACTCGGGAGTCGTCGAGGGACTCTCAGCGGCGTCGATGGAGCTCGAAAAGACGTTGCTCTTCCACCCGCACCTGGGGAACCTCGTCAAAGAGGTAACTCTCTCGGTCAGCAGCGAGCTGGAATCGACGAGGTCGGCTCCGGCTCTCCTCCTCGGCAACCTCCTCCGGTCCTGCGAGCGAATTGACTCGATCCTAGTCGATGGCATCTTTGAGGTGCGCGACGACGTGTGGACGGTGATCAAGCTCCTCCGTCCTGGGATCAGGACTCTTCGCCTCGGGGACTCCCCGATCTTTGACGAGGAGACTTTCGACTTTATCCTTCAGCTCTCGAACCTGGAGGTTCTCGAGTTGCAGGACAATGACGAGCACGACTACGAGCCGCCTCTCCCCCTTCCCACCCCTCCCTTCCACCTCACCTCACTCTCCACCACAACCCAATCAGAAAGGCTTTTCCAAGTCTTGACCTCGTCCGCGTCCTCCACCCTCACCCACCTCGGCTGTCGCGCAAGCCTCGCGAAACCCGCCATCCTCTCGCGATTCTTGAGGCTCCGCCAACTCGAACTCCTCGCCGACTACCCCAGCGAGGATCTCACCGAGCCCGAGCAAACCGCCCTCCTCGTTCGCCGCGGCGCCCTCCTCGTCGCCCAGCTCGGTAGCTGTCCCCACCTCACCGACCTCACGATCGGGAACCTAGGCGCCAAACTCCCCTCGTTCTGCACCTACAACGACGTCCTCGCCCACCTCCCTTCCTCCCTCGTCACTCTACGCCTCGGCTGCCCTCTCGAGGTGACGTACGTCGTCGACTTCCTCGAGAGGGGCGGGATGACCTCGCTCCAGAGCATCAGCTTCACCGCTTGCTCCAAGGCGGACGTGGTGGAGATCAAGCGGGCGTTTGAGGAGCGCGGGATACGGGCGGAGGGGACTAGGAGCTGGATGGTTGCAGACCTTGACGGGGAGGAGGAGGAGGAGGAGGAGTAGGGGGCGAGGGATTGGATCTGTGGTAGGGGCTTATTTATATGGTTGCACTGGGAAAGTAGGGGAAGCGGCAGATTGTATGGCTTGCAAACGACTGGCGGCGAGTCGCAATCAAAGCCTTGCCAGGAGACTCTGAGCAGAGAGAGGAACTTGGTGCGAAATCTCCTCTTGCTCTCCCGCACTCGTACCTTGCAGCTATGCGACGAGCGATTCGCCTCAAGAGGGATTGGGGACTCACTCCTACCCCCAGTCTACTCCCTTCAGCACCTCGCGCCTTCCACGCCAGCGCAAACCGCCCCGAGTGAGCTTCACTTCTTCCCTTGAGCAGGTTGCAGCGGCTCCCAGCTAACGCGACTCTCGTAGCGCTGAATCGGACACTCCCATTCCCGCCAAACCCTACACACGAGTCCAGGACGCCTACGACCCTCTGTTCGCCGACTTAGGACCACAGCCGAACACTCCCAAACCAGCTCCCCATCCTTCCCCCTCGTACCTCGGCCAGCGCATCTCCCGCCCTCAACGCCAGCGACTCTCGGCGTCAGAGGCGCAGACTTTTGCCGACCTCTTGCAGGAGATCGTGCCCCAGTCGTCGACCGGCGGCGCAGGCATCTTCCCTCGTTCGTTGGACCGAGTGGAGCAGGCCGTCTCTCGGAAGGTCGGGGCTAGGGTCGAGAACTGGGAGCGCAAGGCGCGGTCTTCTCTCAGTCTCGAGGAGGAGGAGGATCTCGACAGGATGCGGGAGATTATGGTCAGCTTTGAGACGGACTACGAGCTCCTCAGCTGGTCCATGGCGGCAGTCTTTGGCTTCCCTCCCACGACCAACTTCCAGAAGCCCTACAACAACCTCTTCCCCGACCTTCGCCTCGCCCCCTCCCCCGCCGCCTTCACCGATCCCACCTCTGCCGGCCCCTCAGCCCGCCTCTACCCCGACCTTCTCCTCCTCCTCTTCCTCCTCCTCCGCGACACTCACCGATCCCCTACCTCGGCTCTCCACGTCTTCTCCGTCGCCTCTCTCACGCCCCACTCGTACGTCGTCGGTTGCACGACGGCGCTGTACAACGAGGTCCTCCGCACGCGGTGGATGGAAGGAGACGTCGAAAGCGTCGCCGAGGGACTCGAGGAGATGCGTAGCGGAGGAGTCAGGATGGATGATGCGACCAAGGAGATCGTCTCTGCCATCGGGGAGGCGATCCGGATCGACGAGAACAGGGCGGAGAGGCGGGCGGCGCAGAGCGAGGAGCTCGAAGCGGACGCGTTTGAGCAGCACCGATTCTTCTCGGGATCGCAGCTCGAGGCTTGGGGGAGGATGGAGTGGATCGTAGAGGAGGATCAGGCGGATATGGTTCGTAAGAAGGAGGAGCGGGACGAGGATAAGCGACGCGAGTGGGAGTCGAGGAAGGACAAGATGGACCAGGCGAGGAGGGAGGACGCAGAGCGGGAGAGGCCCAACTTGTTCAGCGTCGATGAGCGGGTGGACAACCCGCGTGGGAGGAGGGAGGTCGATTTCCCCGAGCGGAGGACCTACGCGGCGGTCGAGAGGGAGGAACCGCAGGAACGAAGCCGCCATCTGCGGAGTCGGAACGAGGAACAAGATCCCTACGACGAGGACGGCATCGATGCTTCCTGGGGTCAGTTCCCCGTCGATCGCACCAAGTCGACCTACCGCTCCGCACCCTGGTCCGAAGACCTCCCTCCCCCTCGACGAGAATGGTCCGAGGACCGCCCTCCCCCTCGCCGAGAACCCGAAGCTGGGAACGACGACTGGCCTCCTCGTCGACCTTCGCGCACGTACGATTACGACGAAGGACAAGCCGACGAACCGCGTGGGAGTTCGCTCTCGGCCGGATCGACTCGGTACGATGCCTCCCCGTCTCGGGGACGAATGGGGAAGGATATCGATTGGCAGGATGGGAGGGATGCGAACGAGTACGCGCCGGAGGAGACGGTGTTGCCCAAGCGGCCGTCGTTTGCGAACCCGTTCAAGATTCGGAGGAAGGGGTTGTCGAAGGAGGAGAAGGCGAGGCATGATACGCCTCATCCTTTACTCTTCTGGAAGCCCAAGAAATAGAGCTGGCAGCACGCATCACCACTTTGTTCGTGTTTGGGCGAGAGGGTTGACCTTTCTGCTCGTCGCTCTCGATTCTTCTCTGCTCTCCCCGCTCGAGCTATGTAAGAAGCTACAGGTATCTTTCATGACGAAATGGGGGGTATAGCACTATCTCCAGGGGGGCGGGGTATCAAAAGCAGTGGTGGCAATACGTTCATGAGGAATAAAGAAAGACTCCCAACCCTGCGACGAAAAACAACATTCTACCTCCTCGCCGCATTGAGAACCGGCAGCGTCCTCGCTCTCCCCGCACCCTCCACCCTCCCAAACTCATCCACCCCTTCCGCCTTGGACGACGCCTTGGTCGGCGTTCGAAGGAACGTCCTCGAGGCCTTCCGACCGAGGTATGGGGGGGTCGAAACCCTACTCTGCTCCCCCGCTTTTGACCCCTGCACCGAAAGACGCGATACCGCTCCAGGCGGAGCGCCAATCCGAATCCCACCAGGTCTCGGAAGAGCTGAGGGCGAGCTGGAGGTCGGGGATCGTACGTACGGTTTCCGTAAGCTGGGGGAGAGGGCGCGGGCGAGTTCGAGGGGGAGGAGAGAAGGGTCTGGTAGAGGGGGAGGGGAGACGACGGAACTTCGTCGAGTCGACGAGCGGGTCGAGGACGTGCTTGAGGCGATACTGGATCGTCTCGAGGAGGGGATGGAGGATTTTTTAGGAGTGGGTGGGAGGATACTGGATCGGTTCGGGGTGGAGAGAGTTGAGATGCTTGATTTGCGTCGCGAGGGGAGGGAGGACGAGCTCTTCCAACCTGCTTCCGACGTTGACGAGGCGTCCGAAGTCCCTGAGAGAGGCCTCGACGTCGACGGCCGGACGATCGAGGTCCGGTGTCGTAGCGTCCCTGGAGAAGTCGGGATCCGGCGGGGCGTCGTGGGAGACGGAGATGAGCCCAAGGAGGGGAGCCTGCTGGACGAAGGGAGAGGAGGAGAGTCGTCCGCGCGCGCCAAGGATTCGTCCGGCGCCGAGAGGCTCGATGCCCTCCAATCGGTCCTCGACACTCGTGACGATTTCCCCGTTCCGTTCCAGCTCCTGCGTTCGGGATTCTTCCCTCCTTCGCCCAGTTTGAGTGGAGGACTGAGGAGCGAACCGCTGTCCTGGCTCCTTCGGGGCGAGGCTTTAGGCGTAGTGTTCGAGGAGGCGGAGGGGAAGCCGTAAGATGATGCGGTGGAGCGACGGGAGTGGGAGAATGGGGAGAGGGAGGGAGTGGAGCCCGAAGCGTTCGAGTGCGAGTCGAACGAGAGGTCGAACGACTCTTCCTCTTCCGAGGAAAGAGCCGCGTCGAGGTCGTCGTCTTCTTGGGAGGGTTTGCGCAGGAGCTTGTAGGATTTCTGGGGGGAACGGGGTCAGCCAAGCGAGCGACGAAGAGGAGAAAAGAGCGCACGCGATAGTTCTTCGCGCTCTGCCTCCGCTCGTTCCGAGTGACGTCTCCCTCCCTCGCCAAAGGCCGCACGCTTGCCTCGATAATCGTCGTCCTCCTCTCCTCCACCTCCTCCGCATCACTCGCGCTCTCTCCCCCAATCAAATCCCGCTTCATGATCCCCGCTCTCCACGCCAGCGTCTCGAGCGAGGCCTCGACATCAATCTCTGAATCCTGACTCGTCTCGTCCTCCGACTCACCCAGCACCGCTCCTCCCTTCTCCGAAGAAAGCGACCTATCCCTGGACCGCTTCGGGCTCTCCCTCCTCCGCGACAGCCTTCGTTTCGGCAAAGGCGTCGCCAGAAGGCTCTCGAATTCGACGGGACTTCCTTCGCTCTCGATATCCTCGAGTTCGACGTACGTCGAGCTGCGCCTGCGCGCTGTGAGGATGGGAGAGGGGACGGCGCTTCTTGCGCTGAGCTGGGATGGGGCTGGGCTGGTAGGCGGGGTGGAGAAGGAGAGAGGGCGAGCGAGGAGGGAGGGGTTGGGGCTGGTTCGGATGGGGAGGGAGGTGGAAGAGGCGGAGGGCGGGAGAGGTGGGAGAGGGACGCGAGGTGGGATGTGTGGGTCGAAAGTGGGTGGCAGCGAGAAGGCGGGAGAGGCCGAAGGAAGTGTAGATGGTAGAGGCTTTGGGAGAAGTATCAGCTGTGTTCTGAAGAGGGGAAGGGGAGGACTCACGGGAAGAGGAGCGGCGGGAGGACGGGAAGGGCTGAATGCTCCAGAGTTGGGCACGGGAGATGGGAGAGGTCCGATGGATGGGAGAGGTGGGAGTGAGCGAGTTGGGATGGTTGGAGAGCGTGTTGAAGAGGTGGACGAGGGAAGGGGAGGGAGAGGGCGAGAGTGGTTGGGAGTTGGGAGAGTTGATGGAGGGGAAGGGAAGTCGTCCAGGGTCGATAACGCAGTGGACGCCACGCTGAACGTTGGACTTAGTGGACTACTCGCCTCACTGAGCTGTCCCTCTGCTGACCACGGCGGCACGTTGACCTGAGGAAGGATGCCCAACCCGACGAACTCCTCGAGGCTCAGCAGTGGCTCCTCCTCCTCCCTCTGGCGCACCCTTCTCCTGTCCAGAGTGGGAATCCCAGCTGGCAGGTCGTCCCCTCCGTTCTCCACTCGCAACTCCTCCACCTGGACGTCCTTCCGCCTCACCCGCATAAGTGCCCGTAGCGCGGCCCTGTCCTGGTCCCGTTTGGCGGCACGCTCTTCTGGGGTCGAGGTAGGCGGCGCCATCTGTTGTATTCACTGCAGAGGGTCGATGGCGTGAAGCATATCGAGTGCAGTTCGAGTAGGAGGGAAAGCCCTAATTACAGCCGGAATTGGAACTTGTGCCTGGCGCCTGAGCGCGTCTTGGTCTGGTTTCCCTTTCTCCTCGTCTTCCTCCCCTTTATTCTCTACACTTTCAGCTGCGAATCACCTCCACCCCTTCAGCTCCACTCCTCCCTCTCCCCACACCTCCTCAGGCCCCCGCGAATCACCTCAAATGGCGACCATCACAACGCGTTCTTCCTCCTCCTCTTCGACCTCCCCCTCACGCGACAACACCTCCTCCCGCTGCCCTTCCTGGAGCTCTCCTACTCCTTCACCTTCCAAGCCACGGCGCGTAGCCGTCGTCGAGATCAAGACGCGTAGAAGGAGCCAAACTCGTTCGGCCGAGGAGAAGTCCCCCCTTCTGATCACACCCTCGAAAGGGAAGGAGAACGCGCGTCCGAGCCGGCAGGCAGCTCAGGCCATCCAGGAAGACCTAGAGGGTGATATGGAAGGCACGGCTTCACCCACCTCGGACTCGTTTGATCGTACGCGCTCACTTCCTTTGTTCGCGTGATCTCGTCCTCACTGCTTTCCCCTCGCAGCTGCCACCTCTCTCCCAACTCCCAAGAGTACACCCACCAAGTTCCACGCTCCCATCGCGTCCACCTCGACTCTCCCCGCCCCTCGCATCATCCCCAACATCTTCGCGCACGCGCACACCCTCCTCAGCACGTCCAACACCTCCTCCTCCTTTGTCGGCCGCACCAAGGAGCGCGCCGCTCTCGTCACCTTCCTCTCGGCTCGCTTTCCGGACGTTTACGCCGCGTCCGAGTCGGAGAACGCGTTGGATTCGCTTACGCGCGCGTCGAAATCAAAAACGCCGGCGCGTCCTTCGCTCTACGTCTCGGGACCACCAGGGATCGGCAAGACGGCTCTCCTCTCGCACGTTTTGAGCGAGTTTGTGGAAAAGGTCGAGGCGAGTGAGATGGAGGGAGACGTCAAGGTGCTCATGGAGAGCTGTTCGAGCGTTGGAAGTGCTGGACAGGCGGCGAGCTTCTGGGAGAGGCTGGCGGTGGGACTGGAGATGAGCGTAGGAGGGAAGCTCAAGGGAAAGGTGGCGTTTGAAAGGGGCCTCAAGAGCGGCCCAAAGTTGTGCGTTCGCTCCCACCTGTTCCTGCGAAGAGAGCCCAACTAACCCCTCGCGTGGTAGCCTGATCGTCCTCGACGAGATCGACCACATCCTCACTTTGTCGCGCTCTTCGTCGTCGCACTCCCTCCTCAACTCCCTCTTCCTCCTCGCCCACTCGCCTTCCTCGACTCTCACCCTCATCGGCATCGCCAACGCGCTCACCCTCACCACCACCCACCTCGACCTCTCCTCTGCACCCTCCAACACCTTCAAGGGACCGCAGCTCATCCATTTCCAGCCGTACGACTCTCTCGCCCTCGTCGACATTGTCCAACAGCGACTCGCCCTCCTCGCTTCGGCGTACCCCTTCTCCACCTCTTCCTCCCCCGACGAGCCCACACTCCTCGACGAAAACACCACGCCCCTCCCCCTTCCCCTCATCGAGAAGAGCGCTCTCCAGCTCTGCGCCAAGCGGATCCAGGCGGCGACGGGAGACGTTCGAATCATTCTCGACGTTGTGCGAAAGTCCATCTCGATCCTCGAGCGCTCGACCTCGTCGACTCTCCCTCCCTCCTCCCCGACCCTCGATCCCCTCTCCCACTTGACTCCGACCACGGCGCCAAAGGTCTCGATGAAAGGGATGGGAGACGCCCTTCGCCTCGCAGGCCTCTCCCTCCCTCGTCTCCTCACCAACAGCCTCGCCGAACTCAACTTTAACGCCCGAAACGTCCTCGTCTCCATCGTCGTCGCCATCCGTCGTCTCCCCCCCTCCCCCTCCTCCTCAGTGAACCAAAACGCCGCGTTCCAAATCTTCACCGAAGTCCTCCGGCGGGAAGGGACGCTCCAATCGACTCCGAGCAAGATGGAATTCACCGGAGCGATCGAGGTGCTCGAATCGAGTGGGTTCGTCTCGAGAGCGCTCAAGAGCCCCGCTGGGAAGAAGGCGAAACTGTGCTCCCCCTCCTCCGTCGCCAACCCTCTCCTCTCCCTCTCCCCGACGCACAAGCTCGCGGACCTCCTCGAGGCGCTTCAGACGACGCCGTCGAACTCGTGTGAGCGCGCGCAGACGGGGGCGATGCAGGAGACGCTTAGGATCTCGAAGGCCGTGTTGAGGGAGGAGGAGAGGAGGAGGAAACCGGTGCTGGTCAAGGGGAGGGACGAGATGGCGCCCAAGGAGGGATTTAATGGGGATGGACTCGAGGAGGGGAAGAAGTGGATTGGGGGGAAGAGGCCTAGGGAGGAGGGGATGTAGGAGTGTGGCTTGCATCGCATCGCTTGTTCAGCTGTTCTCGTGCGAGGTGGGGCGTCGTCGCCTCAGTCGATTGTCGACGCCATTCGGATAGCCCGCACCGGGAGGGAAGACTGAAAAGCGCACCCGATCGTGGGCAAGCCAGCCGGCCGGTGGAGACTTCACAACAAACTCAAACGTCGAGCGAGCGAGCTGCGGCAAAGGTGCTGCGCTCGAGTTCTCTTTCTCCTCGTACTCTGCTCCGCTCCCTCATCTTCCTTCTCCGGGTCCGTCTGCTCTGCTTGAACTGAGCTTGGGCGGGCTGTCGCGGGTCCCGTGGGTTCCTTGGCCGGGGAAGCCCAGAGGATCGGGTGGCGTTCTCTCCACTCGGTTGAACTGCTCGTTTCTGCTTCGGCCTCCTCCTCCTCCAAGAATCCTGGGGCTCCTCACAATCTCTCTACCAAGCTTTCTCTCCTCATCAACTACACCCCGATGGACGACAGCAAAATTGCCGCTCACAACAACACGTCGCACATCGACTACGCCTCCCCCCCCAAGTCCAGCAATGCCGAGGAGGGAGACTACCAGCTCGCTGGCGCGTCTCTTGGAACTTTGGTGATGGAAGTCAACGGCAAGGTCGTCCTGGTTCCCACCCCCTCGACCGATCCCAACGAGTGCGTCTTCCTTCTCCCTCTCCCTCTCAGCCCGAGGAATCGTGCTCACCCTCTTGCGAAATCTCCAGTCCCCTCAACTGGAGTCAGGGATTCAAGATCTATATCGCAATCGTCGCCTGCGTTGCAGTTTTTTTGTCCAGTTCGTGCCCTCCCTCGTCAGTCCTTTGCACTCCACTCCCTGACTGACCCCACTCCCTGCAGACTTCCTCGCAGCTGGACCAACTGTCGACATCGTTGCTATCGCTATCGAATTCACTGGACCTCCACCGACATTGAACATTGCCAAGATTGGTGAGCTCTTCTCGGCGTCCTCGCTCCCTCGCCTGTCCTGACGGGTCTCGCAGCGTACCTCTTCACGACCTCTGCACTCTGGCAAGGCGCAGGGATGTTTTTCTGGATCCCTCTCATCAACAAGACTGGTCGCAGGCCGGTCTACGTGATCAGCTTTGTCTTCTTCTTCCTCTGCACCGTCTGGGCTGCGCTCGGGAAGACGTACAACCAGGAATTAGTCGCTCGGATGGGTATCGGACTCTTTTCCGGTGGCGCCGAATGTCTCTGTCCCCTCACCATCACCGATATCGTTCGTTCTTTTCGTTTGCTCGAGCTTGGGTCGACGACTGATCCTCCCGCGTTCCAGTTCTTTGCGCATGAACGAGGAACGTACATGGGCGTATACCAAGGTGCGTTCTACGCTGCAAGCGCTACTCGATCCCGCGCTAACCTCACTCCATCTCTCACCCAGTCTTACTCTCGATTGGAGTCAGCGTCGGCAGTGAGTCCTTCCCGCATTCCTCAGGTCTCGCAGATCACAGCTAACCTCGCTCACAGTCATTGTCTCCGGCCTCGTCGTCCACGGGACTGGCAACTGGCGCAACATCTAGTGAGCAGCTCTCAGATTCAAAATCTCGCTACCGAGCTAACCACCTCGCTTGCTTCCAGCTGGGTCGGCGCCGGTCTGATGTACGGCTCTCGCTATAGCCACTTTGTGAATCCAACTAACGATACTCACGCTCGCAGTGGCTTCTCGACGCTCCTCGTCGTCTTCACCTTTCCCGAGACGGCTTACCACCGCACGCAAGTTGATCGCAAGCACGTATTCGCCTCTGGAACCGCTGGCGACGTCGATTCGGAGAAGGAAGACTCTCCCAAGGGCGCTACCGAGGAGGTTACACCTATTCCTCCTCTCAAGACCTACTGGCAGAAGCTCAGGCTGTTCTCGGGCACATACACCCAGGAGCCGTTCTGGAAGATGTTCCTCGTGAGTCCTCCTTCTCCCTCGATGCAATCGTTGCTGAAGGAAAGAATCTTCAGCGACCTTTCGGCCTGGTTCTCCTCCCTGCCGTGCTGTGGGGTGCCTTGATCTTGCAAGTCGTCTGGCTGCACTCACTCGCTCTGCTCGCTGACTGTTCTCCTCCTTCGCAGTGCCGTAACGGTTGGATTCGTACGTTTCTCCCTGGATTCATCTGTGCTCTTCTCTGATCGCTTGCTCCACAGCTCATCGGCATCACGTCTAACTTCGCCATCGCCTTGGGATCTCCTCCCTACCTCTTCACCCCGTTCCAATCCTCGCTCGTGCGTTTTCTCCACAGGAGCTCGCGAGTAGCCTTTAACATTATTTCTCTATCGCAGTGCTTCAGTGGTGGTGTCATTGGCGGCTTTCTCGACATCCCATTCGCAGGTATGTCGTTTCGCATTCCTCGGCTTCCAGCTCGCTCACCTTTGCCATCCAGGACACTTGGGTGACTGGATTGCTGCTCGTGGTACTCACAAGGTAAGTTATTCACGTCGCCTATGTCTTTTGCTGCTCTCCTGACGCCCCTTCGACAGAACGACGGTGTTCGCGAGCCGGAATTCCGCCTGCCCGCCTTGTACCATAACATCATCCTCGCGCCGCTTGCTTTGATCCTCTAGTACGTTCAACCCACCACTTTACGACCGAATCTAAGCACGTTTCCTCCACAGCGGCGTCGGGATCGAAAAGTCGCTCCACTGGATGGTCCCGACCATGTGAGCGCTTCTTCCTTTCTTTCCGTCCGAGCGAGCTCCGATGCCAAATCCAAAGGGGGCTCTCGCTGCTTTCTTTCTCTATTGTTTCAGCCACCAACCAGTCGTTCGTCTACGCGATTGATTGGTGAGTTTTATCTTTTGCGAAGCTCGCTTCGTCTGCTGATCGTCTTCGCACCAGCTACAAACCCATCTCCGGAGAGGTTGTAGTTGCGATCCTCGGTTTTAAGTGCATGTCACCTCTTACTTTCGAGTGTTGGCGACGTTAACGAGATCGTCGACGCTGCAGCAATCATCGGATTCGGATTGTCGTTCGGTGAACTCAGCTCTCGCCTCCCCCTCGCTTTCCCGGGGCTGACTCCCAAGCTTCCCAGGAACCAACGACTAGATCCAAAGCCAAGGCTACCTCGGTTCCTTCGCCCAACAAGCCGCCATCTGCGCCTTCTTCATGCTCCTCTCCATCCCCGTTCGTCAACATTCCTCCTCTCCGCAATAACGCAGCTGACCTTTCTCTTCCAGTTCTGCTATTACGGAGCTAGCATCCGCCAGGCGTCGTTCCAGTGGCATCTTACGTGGTGGATTCATTGGGCGGCGGATCGAGATGATCTTCAAGTTGTCATGCACTGAGAGCGGGGAGGTGGGGGTTGGGGGATCATCTTGTACTTGTGGAATGGGCTGGGGACGACTGAGAAGCGGGGTAACGAAGCTGGTCAAACGTGCCTGTGCAGGAGAAGAGCGAAGCAGAAGCGGGGCCTTGCTCGTGGGATGAGCGGGCCATCGACCCAGGCAACCGCAACGACCTTTCGAATACGAAACGCGACGACCTTACAGAATAAACAAGATGGGAGCAAGGGGGGTATCGTGGCGCAGACACAAGTAAAGAGGTATAAAGAGCTAGCTGGAGTGTTGGTCGTCGTGCTGGGGGTAGGGTTTGGCGAAAAGGCGAGGGGTGTTCTCGACCATGACTTCGATAATCTTGGCTTTCTGTCCGAGGGAAGGGGAGCATCAGCTACCAGTTACGAACGGAGAGCGAGGGACGACGAACGAATCCCATGTCCGAAAACTCTCGTGACGCCGACGAGGAGCGGAGGAGCGTGGCTGGAGAGGAGGGATCAGCCAGAGCACGCAGCGACAGCAAGAGCCCAACTCACGTCCAAAGACGACGCCGAGGTTGGTGGGGTTCATCTTGTTCTCGCCACTGCGAAGATGCACGCTGCGAAAAACGAATCAAGTCAGCGACCGCCTTGGATCCCACGACGATTGACGAACCGATGGAGATGCTGGATGAGTATCCGCGCCGTAATAAAGTGGGGCTCGGGAAGCTTGTAAAGCGTCTGCTCGAGCGCGACGAGTCGTCCTTCCGGGTCAGAGATCTCCGCTGGCGACGAGAAATCAGCGAGCTGGTACCACGCAAAAGCGAAAAGGGACGAACCGACGCAGACGACAAACTCCTCGTGAAGGTCGTGAGTGAAGAGAGGGTCGGGGAGGGAGCGGAAGAAGTTCTTCATGCATGAAGTGACGGCGGCGAGGTCGTTGAACTTGTCGACGTCCTCGAGGTCGAACTCCTGCCCTCGCTCGAAGTACTGGGTGATGAGCTTGGTCTGGCCCATGCCTCCCGTCTTGCGGTAGATGCCCTCGTAGTTCATTCCTGCAGCCAGGCATCAGCTCGATCCTGGGACGCAAGAACGGAAGGCAGGACGAACCGTAGGCTTCCACGGCGCCGATGCACTTGGAGACGACCAGCGGGACGGGTCGGTCTTCTGCTCGGCATTCGGCAGTCTGCCGGAGGGCAAATTCAGCTGCGAATCCCACTGCGCGCAAAGCGAAAACTCACTAAGTCGTTCCCGAACATCGACGGCCCGTTGGGCAGAGTCCCAAGCTGATCCTCGTGCCCGTTGGCGTTGCAAGACGACTGGAGGTAGCCAGCGCACTTTGCGTGGGCATACGTTCCACACGCTATCAAATCGTTCATCAGCAAGGCCCTCGCAACGAAAGGAGCGAGCGAGAAAAACGCACCAGTACAGCGAACCTCGTTGAGCCCCCACATCTTGTCCCCACAGTACTCGCACCGCACAGGCCGAAGGATGCTCGTCTGCTGGAAGATGTGCGACCTCGTCGAGATCTCCGTCGACCCTGCCGGCCTGGACGGAGGAGCAGCCTTGGTCGTCGTCGCCGAGGGAGTCTTTGGCGCCTCCGTCTTGCCCTTGCCCCACTTGAACGTCTTCTTGGTGACGGAGGGAAAGGGTTCGACGGCGTCGGGCTTGCCGATGCGGATCGTGTGGTCGTCGGCGGTAGGGTCGTAGGGAGTGGGGGAGGAGATGGTGCGGGAGGAAGCGAGGGGAGATCGAGCGGACGATGGGACCGACGAGGAGAGGCTCGACGCGCTGGGAGAGTTCTGGTGACCTAGGCCTTGTCGTCCATTGATGGCGTTCGAGGCGGCGCTGAGGAGTGGACTCGGAGCGCGGAGCTTGGACATGGCTTCTCGGAGCAATTCGAGTTGGCGACCGGCTTCGACGTTATGCTGCGCGAGGGTCGAGTTCTTCGCGTTGAGCGTCACCGTCTCTTCGGCAAAGTTGTCGCGAGTGATGCGCAGGTCGGCGACTTCGCGGGCGAGAGCGTCGCGCTGCTTGACGAGGGATTCAATCTCGAGGCGGTGGTCGTCCTTGACGCTTTCGAGGCGGGCGTTGAGCGAGCGAGCAATGTCGTTGTGGTTGGGGACCGACGACGAGCGATCAACGCTGGCGTTCGCGCTGCAAGAAGGACAAGATCAGCTCCAGCCCCCTCACGAACGAGTTCGAAAGCACGCACTCCTCCGAATCGACCGAAGCAAGCTCCTCGACTTGCGCCGTCGACAGCTCGACCTCTGCCCTCAGCTGCGACAGGTGCTTCTCCATCCCCGTCACCGTCGTGCGCAATTCGGTCGACTGCCGCTTGAGCGCCTCGGCCGTCTTTTGCTCCTTGTCGACCGCAGCGAGCGTGAGAGCCTGCTCCGTGAGCCGGTCACGCAGCATGTCCATCTTCGCCTCGGCTTCTCGACGTGCAGCGACCTCCTTGTCGTACTCGTCTCGCGCCATGCTGAAGCCCTCGAACGCCGACCTCGAAGCTCGCTGCGCCCAAACCATCATCAGCACTTCGCTCCAAGAGAACGAGCGAAGAAAGCGACGCACCCGAAACGCGTTGTACTTGGACTGAAGATCCTGCATCTCCTTCTTCGTCCCGTCCAACTCGCCCAGCAGCATCTCGACCAAATCGACGTCCATCTGCATCCCAGGCCCCTCCTTTGACCTCCTAATCGATTCGCGAACCTTGCCCGCCACTTCGCTCTTGGGCTTCCTCGTCCGCATCCCCTCCTCATCTTCAGACGGAACCTCGCTCGCCAACCTCTCCACGGCGACCTCCTCCTGCGCTCCCGCCAAAGTCGGCCCGTCGCTCGGAGACGTCGGTCCCGAACCAACGTTGTTGAGAAAAAGAAGCGTGTCGAGGTCGTAGAACGACATCGAGTTGTGCAGCTCGGGGAGGAACGACTTTGGCTTGTCGGGCTGCGGCGGCGGAGAAGGCGTTCGTACGGGAGACTCCTCTTCCCTCCTCTCCTCCTCGACGACCGCGGGTCCTTCCTCCTCGCTCGGACGCTCCTCCTCGACTGACGGCCTCCCCATATGCCCATAGAACCCCGACCTCCGATTTGCAGCACGATCAACCGGCGCCGGCGCCAAGAGAGATCCCTGTCGTCCCGCCTGCGAGACGTCCTGCAACCGCGGACTCGGAGGTCCCCTCGAAGGCGAGATCGCAGGAGGGTGAGAGTCGTACGTCCGTAGCGAGGGTCGTCGTTCTTCTGGAGAGTGCGAACGCTCCTCGTCTGTCGCTTCGAGGCGGGGACTGCTTAGTTCGCCGTTGACGACGTGCGAGCTGGGCTTGCCCCAGGGACCTCCCATGCTCGCGCGACGATCGATGCTGCTTCGTCGTCGTTCGTTCAGGCTCGGAGGAGTAATGGTGGTGGTGGCGGTGGTGTAGGGATCTTCAGGGACTTCTTGAGCTGAGCCTCGCCGGCTGTGGGTGGGGCTCGAGAGGGAGTTGGCGAGGGGAGAAGTGGAGTGGGTGTGGGTTGGGGCTATGGGGGAGGCGGCGCGGGCGAGGGAGGAGAGGGAGG